>CATKHJ010836245.1:0-18752 GCA_949750685.1 Vernicia montana
CTTGCCTAAACCTAAATTTAGGAAAACTTTTGGATGGCGAGTAGCATTGGCTCAACAACTCTCTTTGAGTATGTTGGGAGATAGCAAAAGCATTCCATCCCACGACGAATTCCCGATCATTTTGGTGGTGTAACGAGCAATTAGTATTGTTGGACCCACGCGAGTCTCTTTGACTCACATATGGTTAGGTATATCGATGCTCTAATGGGACGGAGACCCTTAAACCAAGCCACCCTTCACCCTTGTGCATATAGTTGCCTTAGCCTTTGACCTTAGGTTTCGTGAACTGTAATAAATGAAAGCTTGTACATATACTATGAAACTTTTTTGTCATACATCATGCCATTGACATGCATACATGCATAAGAAACTCAAAAATAGAGTCTTCTCACCCTGTATACCAAAACCGGTGGTTCGTCACCCAAATAAGTTGCCCAACCAATAAAACCCGGTGAAGGTAATCCTTTTCTCGATGAACCGTTGTATCTGTTTATCCTTTCCAAATGTAAATTCTTACCCTTCCTTTTTCTTTTGAAGGTGCAAATGGCCAACACCTTTGACCAAGATGCTATGAACACCTTTTTCGCCAGTCTCCTCAAAAAGCAAGAGGAGTCTTTCCAAAACACACTTACCACTGCCCTTAAAACACAAGCAGACACCTTCACCAATGCTCTCACCACTTAATCCACCAACTTTACAAATGCACTCAACACCCAGCATCAATCCATCCTTAACCAAGTTAGGGAAATGACCAATACCACCACTGCTCCTCCACGTACTGAGCCCATTTCCACTCAGGCTGGTACAAGCTGTGCCTCCACTTTCACTCCTCCCCCCATTATCGATCTGACGGATAAGGGGAAGGCTCCTGATACTCCCACTTCTCCCTCTCTAGACTTAAATGTCACTGTTCCATCCCCCACCATGAATCTTTTTCAAAGTGGGGACTTCTCTAGTTTTCCAGAAGCCAAGAAACTGATGGAAAAATTTGAGGCTATGGAGAGGACCCTCAAAAACATAAAGAAACATGAAGACATGATAGATGTCTATTCTCTAGCTCTCTTCCCAAATGCAATGGTTCCACCCAAGTTCAAGATGCCTGTCATGGACAAGTTCAATGGAACCACATGCCCCAAGACTCATATGAAAATGTATGTGGGAGCTATGATACCATTTGGAGTGGACGATGAGCTCCTTGCTCAGTTGTTCCAACAATCCCTAACTAGAGTTGCTGTGAAATGGTTACTAGATCTCGATCAAAACCACAAGAAAAGTTGGGACGACATTTGCAATGCATTTGTCAAGCAATCCCACTACAACATCGAGGTGGATGTCACCCGTCGAGATCTAGAGACAACCAAGCAAAGATCAGGGGAATCCTTCACCGTGTTCCTTACAAGGTGGAGGTCTAAAATAGCCCAAATGGTGAACCGCCCCTCGGAAGAAGAACAGATCAACATTATCATTAAAAATCTCCTCCATCAGTACCAAGTCCATCTGCAGACCCAGTATCTCCTAGACTTCAAAGCCATTATTGCCACTGCCTCCAAGATTGAAGATCTTATTCAATCTGGGCAAGTCAAGGATAAGTCCTCAAACTCGAGGTATCGTAGGAACACTAACTACACTTCCAACACCACTTAGTCGGCCAACCAAAAAAGGGGAGAGGTAAATACTGTCTCCTATCATCAGCCAATGAGGTTCGAATCAAGAAAAACCTTCTCTGAGCTAGGCATGCCCCTAAGCACTATTTTCAAGAAAGCCTTGGGAGCCCATCTTGTTAAGCCCTTAGAGCCAAGAGCACCACCAAACCCTTTGCCTAGGAACTATAATGATAACGAGCACTGTGACTACCATCAAGGGTGAGGGCATAAAACTGATGACAATAAGGCTTTAAGGCATAGGATTCAAGATCTGGTTGATAGTGGAAACATTATTGCTCCCAAATCCAAGCCTAACATCACCACTAATCCTCTTCCCAGACACCAAGGAAATGTTAATTTCATCACCTCTAATGAACAGGAATCTGACCCTGTCTCCATGATCCACCCCGCTCCGGATTACTGTTGTGGCTTGGATCTGAATGATTTTGTGGATGAAATCAACATAATTACCCGGAGCAGGAGATTCCTTCCACCACAACTCATCCCACTATACCAAGAGAAACTACCCCGGTCAGCCACACAGTTCCTCCTCTAGTAGAAAAGTTGAAACCCCACCAAGAGCCTAAAGAAGATTCTGTCCTGAAACAGTTAAAAAAGACCCAAGCTAACATCTCTATTTGGAGCCTTATTCAGTCATCGTACCCTCATCGCCAAACTCTTTGCAAGGCTTTGAACCAGTGTCAGGCTCCGATTGGCATCACACCTGAAACGCTTGTGGCTTCTTTAACGAGTACTACTAAGACAATGTCTATATCTTTCAGTGACCGGACATCCTGCAAGGTGGGGAAAACCACAACCAAGCTCTGTATATCACTGTAATGACTCGGGGTAAAACTGTGCCCATGGTCCTAGTGGATAACGGGTCTGCTCAGAATGAATGCCCACTGAAAGTGGCCAGCTGCCTAGGATTAGAGGCAACAGATTTAACTCTATCTGATCAGGTCGTGCGAGCTTATGACAACACCAAGAGGGAGGTTTTGGGTGTTGATACTCTGAATGTGACCATTGGACCCGTCAATATGCCAATCTCCTTCCATATAATTGATGTCCCGGCCTGTTTCAATCTGCTTCTAGAAAGGCCGTGGATCCATAAAGTCAAGGCAGTTTCTTCCTCTCTTCACCAGAAATTAAAGTTTCCCCATGGTGCAAATATCATTACAGTCAAAGCAGATGCATATGGGAAGAATGAGCATCTAAGCTCATTTCCTATTTGGAAATCAATCATGAACTCTCAAGTGTTCCTCTATCGGGCTTCTCCTTTGACTTTGTCCAGTTCATCCAAGGGGAAGGTAAAGAGTTCGTTTCTTTTGATTTTGACCCATATGGAAATGTGGCTGTGGCTAACATGATGAGAAAAATGGACTATTTTCTAGGTTTAGGTCTGGGAAAGAACCAGCAAGGGATTACTCAGTTTCCAGAGTACCCTACTGCCACTACTTCATTCGGCTTAGGCTACAAGCCCACATCAGAGGACATGATGGAACTAGAGGAGAAAGCCAATCTGAGGGCTAATGCCAAGAGGCGAGGTGAGACCTATGATTGGCCCATGTGCCCATATTTTAAAACCCTGAATGGGTACTTTGTGAAAGAGGGTGAAGATTTCCCCTATTGTGCTTTTCCCAAGCTTTGGTATTGCCCTATTTCTGAAAAACTAATCCCTGGTTTTGAAATTTTCTTTGATGTCAGGCTCAGCTTAGAGGAGTGTGAGCCAGTTTATTTGCTGGAGGAGGATTGGGAAACAAGTATGGAGCCCTCCCTTTTCGAATCTATCCACATGATCACCGAACACCAACAACCTGATTCACCAAGCTCATCCACCCATCTCAGTCTCCACCCAATAATTGGTATTTTGAGGAGAGCACCGGCCCTGTCATGGCCCCATCCGAGTCCTTTGAGTCTGTAACTGAGTCCTCTGAATCTGAGTTTGTATCTTCTGAGTCTCTCCTATCTGATGTCAAAGTTGAGTCTGTCGAGTCCTATTTTGTAACCCACCCTGTGGGTCTATCTTTTACTGTAACCCACGATGATGGGAACTTCATCAGAAATAAGAAGTTTGACTTTTCTGCTTACTTTTCTGACTCTCTATGCTCTACTTCATTTGATTTGTCATTAAATGAGACATCTGAAAAAGAAATAAAAAATGAAAAAGGTAAATAATCTATCAATTATGGCACAAAGGAAAAATCTAAAATCACATACATTGTATCTACATATCATGATATACAGGCATTGATTGAAAAAGTTCATCGGTTCTTAGACTGTTTTGCATGGGAACACAAGGATATGGTGGGGGTAGACCCAAGCATTGCAGTACATAAGATCCCGACCTACGAACATATGAAGCCTGTCAAGCAGAAGCTGCACAGAATGAAGGTAGAATGGTCTTTGAAGATCAAGGAAGAAGTAACCAAATTGTTGGACAATCAGTTCATCGAACCAATCACTTACCCTTCGTGGTTAGCCAATATAGTGCATGTCCCCAAGAGAGATGGAAAAGTCTGTATATGTGTTGACTACAGGGATCTCAACAAGGCTTGCCCGAAAGATGACTTTCCTATGCCTCACATTGACTTGTTAGTAGACCGTATGGCAGGTGCATCAGTGGTCTCCTTAACCGACCTCTATGCAGGCTACAATCAAGTCTAAGTATATCCTCTTGACAAGGAAAAGACATCCTTCATAACAAAATGGGGCACCTACTGTTATTGGGTCATACCCTTTGGTCTAAAGAATGCCGGGGCAACATATCAGAGGATGGAAACTATTATCTTCCATGACATGATGCACAAAGATGTCGAAGTATATGCAGATGACATGGTGATAAAAACTGAGACCCCTGAAGAACATCTAGAAGCTTTGGAAATATTTTTCTTGAGACTTAGGTAGTACAATCTCAAGTTGAACCCAGCCAAATGTGTTTTCGGTGCCTCCTCAGGTGTGTTCCTTAGACTTTTAATCAGCCAGCGGGGTATAGAAGTGGATTCGGCTAAATCAAAGGCAATCATAGAAATGCAACCTCCTAAAACTGAGAAGGAGATTAGAGGTTTCCTAGGTCGCTTATAGTACATCAGTTGTTTCATTGCACAACTGGCAGACGTTTGCGGACCAATTTTCAAGTTACTAAGAAAAGGAGCCTCTAAGGAGTGGAATGAGGAATGCCAGAAAGCCTTTGATAGAATCAAGGAATATCTGCTGAATTCTCCCATACTGCAACCTCCGAGACCAGGTCAGCCATTACTGCTTTATTTATCAGTCTCTCCAGAAGCTATAGGTGCAATGCTAGCTCAGAATGCCTTAGACTCCCACAAAGAAAATGCCATCTATTACCTAAGCAAACATATATTGGCTCATGAGCTTAACTATAATCAGATTGAGCAACTATGTTTAGCTTTGGTATGGGTATGCCACAAACTCCAGCATTACCTATGCTCATACACAACACATGTGCTGGCTGATAAGAGCCCTTTGAAATTCCTCATGGAGAAGCCAGTTCTTAATAACAAAATGACACGATAGATGGCAGTACTTGCAGCATTCGACCTAAAATATGTTCCGAGGAAAGCAGTAAAAGGAAGCATAATCGCTGACCAGTTGGCTGCAGCCCCTATAGGTGGTGAACTGTTTGAGCCTGAATTCCCAGACGAGGATATCCTGACCATAGATCCTGAAGTATGGAAGCTATTCTTTGATGGTGCATCTAACAGCAAAGGCTATGGGGCCGGAATAGTTCTTGTCACCCCAAAGGGAGATCACCTGCCCATGGCAATCAAGCTAGTCTTTGAAGTGACCAATAATGAGGCTGAATATGAAGCATGCATAGCCGATTTAAAGGCGGCTATCAACATGAGAATAGATCACCTCGAAGTCTACGGTGACTAAAACCTGATTGTTTCCCAAGCCCTTGGCAAGTGGAAGATAAGAGAAGATCATTTGGTTCCTTACCATCAACGCCTGAATGATTTAGCAGAAAATTTTTAAGAACTTTCCTGTCACTACCTGCCAAGGGCTAAGAACCAGTTCGTCGATGCCCTGGCCACTTTAGCCTCAATGATAGATGTGAGTGACAATGAAATACACAGACCTATTGTCATTGAACTAAAGAGGCAGCCTGGGTATTACGCCATGTGTATGAGTCTTCAACTAGACGATACCAAACCTTGGTTTTGGGATATCTTCAACTACATTCAGAACGGCAAGTACCTAGAAGGAGCCTCCAAAACAGAACGGAGGACCCTGAGGCTGTTAGCTGCTAACTTCATACCCAATGGGGACGTTCTATACAAGAGAGCCTGGGACAACATCCATCTGAGATGTGTAACTGAAGAAAAAGCTCAACAAATCATGGAATGGGTCCACAGCGGAGAAGAAGGCCCGCACATGAACGACATTACTTTGGCTCAAAAAATTATGAATTTGGTTTATTTATGATTGACCATGAATGAGGACTATGCGAAGTATGTGCAGAAATGTCATAAGTGTCAAATCTTTGCCAAGTTACAGCATCGGCCACCTGTGCCACTGAATCCCATAATGACACTATGGCTTTTCGCCACCTGGGGCATAGATGTCATCGAAAGAATCTCCCCGAAGTCCTCCAATAGTCATGAATACATTCTGGTAGCTGTGTACTACTTTTCAAAATGGATTGAAGCGGTGCCATATCAAGTCTTGAACTCTAAAAAGGTGGCCCATTTCATCCGAACCAATATCCTTTATCGGTTCGGACCCCCCTTCGAGATAATCACTGATAATGGCTCCCACTTTCAGAAAGAAGTAGTCAAACTACTCCAAAAAGAAGGAATTCAACATCATCGCTCCTCTCCTTACCGGCCACAGACCAATAAGGCAGTTGAGGCTGCCAACAAGACCATCAAGACCATTCTGCAGAAGACCATTGTGAAGCACAGAGACTAACATGAGCATTTACCATTATGCAGAAGACCATTGTGAAGTACAGAACCACAGTCCACACTCCCACAGGGGCAACCCCATATGCCTTGGTTTATGGGATGGAGGTTGTCCTCCCCATCGAAATACAAATCTGCTCTGCTAGGGTGATGAGAGAAAGCCAGATAAGCAAAGCAGAATGGATTAAAGGCTATCATGACCAGTTGAATGCCATCGATGAGAAGAGAATGGATGCAATGTACAGAATTCAGGGTTATCAGTAGAAACTCGCTAGACACTTCAACAAGAAGGAAACCTGGTCCTGAAAGAGATCCAAGCTCCCGTGCAAGGCCCAAGAGGAAAGTTCAGACCAAATTAGGCTGGGCCATACGTACTCAAAAAGATCCTATCCGGCAGAGGCGCTATCCTCATGGACGTGGACGAAAATGAGTTCTCTAACCCTTGCAACCTGGATCAGCTAAAAATATACTTTGTCTGAATTTGATGTCTGTATTTAATTTTGTTGCATCTATAATCAGAACTACGTGGACCTGATTCTCCCTAAAAAAATGATAGAAAAATAATGTAAGGGATACATAGGCAGCCCGACTCGGGTGCGGTCCAAATCATAGTAAAATGCATTTTTGTTTTTCATGACAAAGTATTTCATTCTCATTTCCTCTGTGCCTAATGCATCAATCATTTGATTTCTTTTGCCTAAAAAAAATAATAAAAATAAATAAATAAAAGAAAATGCTTGCTAAGATGAAAACCTGAAAAGGCGGTTTAGGCAGAAATTAGAGCAAGTTCGGCGAGCTGAAAACCTAAGAGGGAAACTCAGGCAAAAATTAGAGCCAATAAAAAAAATGTTGAAAAGTGCTCGCTAAGTTGAAAACCCATGAGGGCGGCTTAGGCAAAAATTAGAGCAAAATAAAAGATGTCTCATATATTGATGATCAGATTTTACAAGATACAATCCATTATCACAAAAAGGATAACCTGTCCTATGTCATCTATAGCTTATCCTTTATCGTATAGTCATATCAGCTTGCAGGCATGAACAAAAATAGAAGACCTACAGTAAAGGTCCTAAACAGCTACAAAGCAAAACAAAAAATGTCATGTCCAAATCTAAACTATCCTCCTCCTCCTCCTCCTCCTCCTAGGATGCACATCCTGTGTGTTATCATCCGAGTCTGAGCCCCTCACAATCTCATGAATCTCCTCCAAGGTCACATTTGTCCTTAAAGTCTCGGTAGCCCCCTCAGCTGTAGTAGGCGGAGCACTGGCAGAGCTTGAACTGACCCCCACGGTCATCCCAAAAAGCCTGATCTGAGTCCCTGCAGGTCCAAAATTGCTCCCTGAAATCCCCCTTTGTGCAGTAGCAGCCTCGGAACCAGTCCTCGCTACTGCAATAGGAATCCTCCTCGAAACACGAGAAATAGCAATCCTCCTCTCTGCTCTAGCAGCAGTAACCCTCATTTGCACCATGACTGTAGTGTCCCTCTATCTCCTCACTGCAGTCACTGTCTCCTCTGTCACTGTTATCGCAGTCTAAGTCACCGATGCAATTTGTGCAGCCTGTAGTGTCGAGCCCTCTATGTCTCCTTGGGTCCCCTCCAAAGGTCGTGTCTCTCCCCCTTTCTGTCTTACTGTCTCATCACCAATTGCACCCCCAGTAACCTCTCCCTTCTCTGTGGTGTCACCCTCTATCTCTCTGAGCAAGGCAGCTCGATGCTCTCTCTCAGCAGGCCAAACCACCTCAACCAACCAACTGGTATATCCCTCAGTAGTCCTAAAGCCGATCCCTAGGCGTACCACATGATAACTCCTCATCCAGCCACGCCTGATATCTCTGGCAATGGAAGCTATAATCTGTGCAGACTCCAAGAAAGGTACAACTGGGGGCACGTCCTGAGTCTGACCCATCTGCCTCATAACTCTCATCCCCTGATAAAAGGTCATCCAGCTCTGACCAAGCAAATAGACCACCCAATACCCATGACTCATGGTCATGAAGGACCTGATGCCATACCACTGACAATACCAAAGTACGTCCTTTGGGGCAACCTCCAGTAACCACCCCATCTACTCCCTAACTGAGCCTCGGCGAACCTGGATCGGCCTCATGCGATACTGAGAAGCCGTGTAAAGACTCCTCGTCGAGGCAGCCACCACTCTGAGATGATCCATGAGCCAAACCTGCAAGATAACTGAAAAAAAAAAGTCCAAAATCAGACACCCATAAAGCATAAATAAAAGGAAGGGTAAGACAAACATACTATTTCCTCACCAGAAGAATAACAGGAGAAACAATCCATCTCTTCAGGCCTTGTACACAGTAGTCCAAGCTAAACAGTGTCTCAGCCAACACTGCCCCAGCCACAAAATGGCTCTACTCCATCTGGAGTACCAAACCAGTCACCCTAGCATTACCCCATCCAACGGAACTAGGGAAAAAGTACCCTGCTGTCAAACAGAAAACCAGAGCCCTCATCCTGAGTCTCTATCTCCTCATGTCTCCAGAGTCACCAATGTCCTAAAACTCTGCAATCACTACAGTCAGATCCACTTGGCCATCAATAACCATCTAGCTCGCAACATCCTCGGGCAGGTCTAAAAACTTATGGAAAATCTGAAAATGTCCCACTCGGAACTCTGGCACCACCAGGAATGCCTCGGGGTCGCAGCTTAATATGTCACTGAACTCCTCAAATGTGGTGCAAAGCTCCTCTATGGCCATACCAAAGCGAAAAACACGGGCCACCGGATCCCAGAACCTAAAACAGGCCCTCAGAAAATCCCAATCCACCCGAACTCCTCGTAGTGTCACCATCGCTACAATGCCATATCTACCCAAACTGATTCTCTCCACCTTCTCGAGTTTCTTGGTCCATACATGCATGCTATGACTGAAATACGGCTCCATGAATGTTGAATTCGGAAGAAAATAAGTGAAGAAGTAATAAAAGATCGAAAACTAGAGAAAAATTCAGAAAATGGGCAGAGTTTTGTCACAAAAATCAAGAGATGAAGGGTTCTGTCTCGGGATGGGTGCCTATTTATAGGCAAATGACAATCACATCAAGAAGAAAGAGAAAGTTGCCAGAAAAATGACTCTGCCGCCAGAAGCTCTAGGTGGATCTGCCAGACATTCTGGCAGATCAGCCAACCATGCTGGCGGACGCTCGGCTTTTTTCTATCTTTTTTAGCTTTTTGGTCTCCCACAGCACCAACAGGGCCTCACAGCACGGTTTCAGGCTGTTTTCTTCCCCCCTTAGGACAGAAAACTCAAAAAACTGGACTTTTTTAGAGTTTTCTGAGACCAGGGTCGAGCAAAAGCAATAAATTTGAGCAGTAATTCAGCGAAAGTCACATCTTAGGTCATGCATTCTTTGCACAAAAATTGCATACATGAAATATAATTTTTATTATTTTGTAGAACATGCATTCACGGCGCATAAACATACACGGTAGGGCAAAGCATTGAAAGAGTCGCATAATAAATCATGCATACACGAGCATACATCATCAACATCATCATAACACATAACATGAAATAAAAGTGCATACATTAGTGCATAACCATAGTAGTACAGTCACCACTGGAAGTATTGTCTCCCACCGGGGGAGCAAAATGAAAAAGAAAAGAAGCAAGCAACAGACATAGTGCTACCGCCCTCCAGGGGCATACAAGTACATTCATCCAGATAGTGCTACCGCCCACCAGGGGCATCGAAGATAATACAGTCATCCGAATAAATATTATCTCCCATCAGGGGAGTAAAACAATGAAACAAATAAAAACAGCAACCGAAAGCAAGTCAAGATCAGCTTCATATCAGCACCAGTAATCAGTCAGTACCAGCCTCCTCTCCTCCTCCTCCGAGGAGCATCCTCATCACCTGCTCCCTGCGACTCTGCAATGTCAAGACGTGTGAGAAGTCCAGCAATGGCTACCTCCATCCTGCGAGAGATGTGATAGTTGTGCCAAACATAGTCTCCAGGAACCTGCACAAAGAATAATGTTAAATGTTTTGGATCCTTTCCAAAGCACAAAAAGCATATAATGAAAATCCTACCCAAAGATCATTTCCAAAGGTGGGAGAAACAAAGAAGGTACCTGGGCAATATCGTCAGGAATCATCCGCTCGCCCGGACAAACAGCGCTAGGAAGCTGCCATGACCTCATGATGCCATCTGCACCATAATATCCAATCTTCTCAGGGAGCTGGTATTCTGTATCCCAATTCACCTCGCCAGTACTATGGCTAGGGCCGGCACCATGACCAAACTCGGGAACATGTCCCCCAGATGAACCAGCCGAAGGGATCTTAGGAGCCGCCGAAGGAATGGGCTCCCTTGGGATGGCAGAGGCAGAAGAGGATCATCCCTGCCATGTGATCCCCCGCATCAGGAATCTATCACAGAACTCCAAGTAGTTCAAATTAGGGTGTTGGTGTAAGTACGCCTCCCTTCCATCGAAAAGCTCCTAGGAAGCCTGGATATTAGTCCCATAACGCATATCAACTGGCGAAGGACCAGGCACACACCAAGATCCCATAATCTGGAAATGGACTCTCTCGCCAAGTAGTACAACTAGAAGTAGGGAGACCACAATAACACCTGTCTACGGGAAAAGGCCTCCGCAATAGTCGCATGGGGAGCATACAGCATCCTCTCTTCGAAAGGTCTAGTAATCTATCATAAAAGATTAGCAAGCAGGTTACAGCAAGACAACAGGAAAGAGGTAAAAGGCAAGGAAAATACCTGTTGAACAGTCAGCTGGTCAAAGAAAGCCCGAATAGTCAACACGGTGTGCTTGAGAGGGACGCTCCGGTTTGAATCCTCCCATCTCACTCCAGCCAAAAAATCTGGTATCCGCTGCCTGATCAGCCTAGGGGCAATAAAGGAGAAGTACTCATAGGCCCATAGCTGTGACACAAAGTTGTGAGAACAACATAAATAAAGTCTATAAAACAAAGCAAAGAAGCATGATCGAAATATCTACCTCCTAGATGAGAGTCGTCTCACCAACAGACAAGATGCACCCTCGAGATAAATCTATCATCTCACGATACATCGTGCTCAGAATCGCACCTCCCCAATCATATTGATCCCAAACATCCGTGTGAACCAAGCTAGGTAGGACATTCAGGTCCACCGTGTCCCTCATATTATGGGTAAAAGTACAACCCATAATGATCAGCAAACATAACCAAGCAATAGCCTCGTTAGAGGCAAGGTCGCTCACAGCCAGCCAGTCAAGCTTGTCGTGCAGAAAGGTGTGCCTAACATAGATGTTATCCCTAGGAGGATCGAAGCCAATCAGATTTTGCATCTCTTTAGGAGAGAAGGTCACCCTCCAGTCACTGCACATATCCAGGGATCGAACCCCGAAGCAGATCCCTGAATTCATGTACAAGTCGAGCGGAGTGCAAGTCAACTCCCCGCAAGCAAAGTGAAATGTATTCGTGGTATCCCACCACCTCTCAACCAAAGCCTTGATCAAATTCATATTGGCGTGCTCAGGTGTCTTCACCTTCAGGAAGTCAACAAAACCAATGGGCTCCAGCAGTGCCCGGACACCACCCTCCGGGGTGACGCACCTGATCACCTCCGCAAGGTCGCACCGTCCACCCCTATTCTTCACTGTCATGCTCTATATTCAATCAGTATATGTACATGCAGATAAGCAATAAAAAAAATACTGACCGCCAAACGCCTCTCATATGAGACGTGCATATCAGGCTCTCATAGGAGGAGCGACGGATCTGGATTGTCTCTGGGCGGATCATAAAAGCGCCCCCACGGACCGCTCACCGAGGAAGTAATAGTATGGCAAGAAGAGAAAGCTTCATATTTGGGTCTTGAAGCCATCTGTGCAAAATGATGAATCTGAAAAGCGCAACAAAGCATACTGGTAAGAGCAAGACATCAGTTATTATCATTAAAAAAAAAAAAGTGAATTGAATTTTCGTTGGAATTAAAAAAAAAAAAAAAAAGTGAATTGAAAAAGAAAAGTTGAGAGAAAGCTCACTTGTGAGCTTAAGAGAGAAGGAATGGTAGGTGCAAGTGAAGAGGGTGCCAAGGGCTCTATTTATAAAGTCCCTTGCACGGAAAAATGTGCCCCACAATTATTCACCAAGTAAAAATGCATTTTCAGGGGCATTTTAACTCAGAATTCATACCCGAGAGTCCCTACATATTCGTATATTTTTCTCTACCCATGGATACCAAATTTGCCCATTTTTCGACCAAATTTACGTTCCTTACGCTAAAAGACCAGAAATTAATGTACCTGAAAATTCACCAGTCTCCAAAAACCTGACAAATTAGGCTCCAAAAATTACCAGAATAACTTCAATGCATCCGGAATCATTTTTCAACCCCAGATCCATCAAAACTTTCGGCTTCACACTCATCAAAACTGTCTAGCAAAACGACAGTTCCGATGAGGGACAGCTGTGAACCCTCATTTTAGCACCCTTAAAAATATTTCTGAACTCACAGAGTTGATCAAAATATTTTTCTATCCAAACCGACACTTTTTCGATCCTGACTGGACCATCTGTACCAGACAGTATTTTCCCGAGACTAACCGAATTTTCCTCAAAGCTAACTGCCAAAATGTCCCAAAAATATTTCTAAACTCACCAGAGCTGATCAAAATATTTTTTCTATCCAGACCGGCACTTTTCGATCCTGACCGAACCATCTGTACCAAACAGTATTTTTCCAAGACTGACCGGATTTTCCTCAAAACTGACTGTCAATATGTCCGATAATTCATTTTGAATCCACCTCCACTGACTGGTAACTTTTCAGACTTCATAAACTCCTAAAAACTGACCCGAAACTCCTGAAAACTGACCCGAAAACCCTAAAAATGACCCGAAAAACCCTGAAAACCGAACTGGAGGGCGAGCGGCCCAATTTGCTGACTATGGGAGGCTGGCCGGTCCATCCGTCGGTGGCCGGCGAGTGTCCGCGTGGCACGTCGGAGGACGCGCCACTGTTACTCGTGGCCTCCGCGAGCCACCTCGCGCGTCCGCATTGACGCGCCTGCTGCTCGTCAATGGCAGATGCATCAGGTCAGACCTGACACGTCTGACCGACCGCCAGCCCTGCTGGCGCGTCCGCCAGCCCCTTGACGAAAGACGCGAGCTGCGCTCGAGGACGCGCGTGGCTGCCACGGGCGTCCACGAGGCCTCTTCGCGGCCGGTCGCCTTTTCGCCTTTTTACCCTTTTACCCCTCATTTTTCTGCTTTTGAAGCCTTTTTTTGTCTTTTTTCACCCCCACCTGCTCCTATAAATACACCCCCTATTTTTCTTTCAAAATTACACATCAAGCATTTGTTGACTGGCTATCCATTTGCTTCTTCTTTCTCTCTCTCTCTCTCTCAATTTTAATTAATTAATTAATTAATTAATTAATTTAAAAAATTAAGTCCTCATTCAATTTGATTAATTAATCTTTTTAATTAATCATTTTAATTAATTAATCCTTTTAATTAATTAAGATTGGGTAATTAAGTAATTAAAAGTAATTTTCCAAAATCAATCTTGTTTTACGAAACGGAATTCCGATCCGGTAAAACCACTCTCCCTCCTCTCAAACCCCCAAAGAAGGTATAATCTCTTACCCTCACTCAAACCCCTAATCAAATCAAATCAATCAAATCTGACCGATTTTTAAATCCCCTTCCACCTCATAATGGAATGAACTACGTAAATTTTGATCCCCATTCAATGGGGTACGTAGGCAAACTTGGAGTCTAAATCCAAGTTTCAAATCCAAATCCCAATCAATCCCCTTCCCCTTTTATATTTTTCATGTAAAAAAGTAAATTTATACTTTCCTTGTAAATATTAATTATTCAATTATTTTGGAGTAAAGGAGCGATTTTGTGATTTCCCTAATACCCATAAGGGTTAGAGGAAATACTCTCCTTTACTTGTGGATGTTTAAATACATTTTTTTTCCATATGTTTCATAATTATGCCATGCTCATGCATTATAAATTATCATTAGATACTTGTCATTCATGAAATTAATTTTCAAAAGTTGAATTAAAATTAAGAGCCAAATCGAGATTCTTTAAAACCAAAAACCTAATCCCCGAGCTCAACTTGGTTTGAAGATTAGTGATTTTTATCCTTGGGTAAATTAATTAAAGATTAATAAATTAGAGTCAAATTGGGTTTTTTCCTTAATTTTCCCATTTAAAATAAATTAGGGTGACGACTCCCGAATCCTTTTCAAAAATCAAACCAATTTTCTGAGGCGATAGCCGCTTCCAATTGTGAGCACCGAAACTCGTACCTCACCTCCCTTAAAAATCACTTAGCCTTTCCTTAAGGCATTCAATTTTTTTCCTATCGAGGGGAGGGGCGTTCGGGCGAGGCCTCACACTTTGGCACCTTATCTCTCTTAAGCCCAAAATCTTTGGCACCTCATCTTTCTTAAGCTCAAGACTTTTGGCACCTTATCTCTCTTAGGCCGAAAACCTTTGGCACCTTATCTCTCTTCAGCCCAAGGCGTTTGGCACATCATCTCTCTTAAGCCCAAAATCTTTGGCACCTTATCCCTATTAAGCCCAAGACATTTGGCACCTCATCTCTCAAAGCCCAATACATTTGGCTCATCAGACTTAAAAGCCCAACAAAAAAAAAAAGTTGGCCCACAACACCATAGGGAATCATTTTCCCTCAGAGTCTGTATACCCCTACTCACATCACCTTTTCATATCTTCATTCTCCACTCACTGGGTTTCTTTTGGTTTTGCTTCAAGGTACGAATGGCTAACCCGACTAACATGGCTGCTTTGACCACACTCGTGATCAGTCTCCTTAAAAAGTAAGAGGAGAATTTCTAAGCTATTTTGAATGCTCAATGAGCCCAATTTAAGGAACAAAGGCAATTCATTATTAAGGAAGTGCGAGCCATGATCAATCAAGCTAACCTCAACCCAACCATCCTAAATTCGATCCTAGACCAAACCACTCCAAATCTGAATCAGGCCAATCCTACTCCGGCCCAAGCCCATGTCCACACTACCTCTGTGCCAAACACCTTCACCCACTCTAACTTTTCCTCTCCTTTGAATCCTTTTTAGGGTATAGAATTTTTCTCCCATCCAAACATCAAATTGCTCATGAAGAAATTGGAAGCTATAGAGAAAACCATCAAATCCTTAAAGCATTGCAGTGACTTAATTGATATGGACATCTTGACCTTGTTCCCTAATGTCAAGTTTCCTCCTAAATTCAAAATGCCTGAACTCGAGAGATTTGATGGAACTACTTGCCTCAAAACTCATCTGAAGATATATGTGGGGGCAATGCAGCCTTTGGGATTTAACAATGAGCTCCTTGCTCAACTGTTCCAACAATCACTAATCAGTGCTGCCATAAGATGGTTCCTTTCACTAGACAAGAGCAAGAAAAGGACATTCGATGATATATGTCATGCCTTTATCAAGCAATATCAGTACAACAGTGAAGTGGATGTCACTAGGCGTGACTTGGAAACCACTAAACAACTTGCCAATGAGTCATTCTCCATGTTCCTTACAAGGTGGAGGGTTAAAACTGCTCAAATGGTAAACCGACCAACCGAACATAAACAGGTGGACATCATTGTCAAGAACCTACTCCCAGCTTACCAAGCCCATTTGCTAACCCAATACCTGCCCATCTTCAAAGCTTTGATTGCATCAGCTTTGAAGGTTGAAGATTATATCCAAGGTGAGTTATTCCAAACTAGATTCTCCACCATTGATCTAAATAGTGATGAAGAATTTGAACCCCATGACCTTTAAGACTAAGACCGACATGCCACCTTTCCTTTTAAGCCAAATCCATCACTATCCTCACCAAAGTGAAAGCCAGACCCCATCTCACCACACCTTACCTTTGCCCAAGTAGCATTTTATAGAGGAGTTCAAGCTCAGCTGATTTGACTTGTCTAAGATTGAGTCCAAATCCGAGTCCAAGTCCAAATTCGAGTCCGAGTCTATGTTCAAAGTCCAAGTTTGAGTTCGAGTTTGGGTCTGTCATTTTTGTATTCTTCTTTTATTTTGTACTATCTTCTCCTTTTATAAATAAAACATTTATATTTTTATGCACTTCTTTTTTCCCATCTTTCTTATTTAGTTGTGTCCCAAAAAAAAAGAGAGAGAATAAATAAATAAATAAATGGATTTTGGCAAGCATTTGCATTTCACCATGATCACCACCATGACTTGGACAAATCAAAACTTGAGGTGTTTCTTGTGCCCGCATCAGCAACCGCTTCACCAGTTCCCAACCAAAGAGTAGTCAAGATAATAAAGAACACCAAGTGGTGATCTCTTCAATTAGAGCAGTTGAAGCAAAAGGCAATCCAATAAAGTTACCCATTGCACTTTTGGGTAATCAAACATATGTACCTCAACAAGGGGCAACAATCTCAAAAAGGACTTGATATCCTCACAAGATTTCTCTCTATACTCATGAGAATAATCTAAACAAAGGTCAAAGCCCCAAGATGAAGGGAAGCAGAAGCCCAAATCATGGTGGAATAATTTTTAAATGCCAAAATTCATTGATTAGCTCACTAAGTTGAAAACCCGAAAGGGCGGCTTAGGTAGAAATTAGAGCAAGCTTGTCGAGTTGAAAACCCGAAATGGTGGCTCGGGCAGAAGTTAGAGCTAAAAAGAAAAAAAGAGTCATCATGATCAAATCATTATGTCCCTTATGTCCTTATCCTACATTAAGGGCATATCTTCCTAAGTCATCATCCTACGGCTGATCCCTCATTAGGGGCGCACCTTCTGAATCGTCTTCAGTCAGTCCATCATAGGCTCACCTTCCATATCGTCTTTTAGTCAATCCGTTATGTTGCCCTTATCGTTCAGTAGAGGCATATCCTTCTTGTCATCCGTCTCGTTGCCCTTATTATTCATTAAAGGTATATTCTTCAAGTCATCTGTCACATCTTTTAGCTCAAAAGGCTAAATAACTTTTATCATCCATCCAAAAACATGTCTTCTGGGTCGTCATCCAAGTCAATCTAGTGTCTCTTCAAGAGTCCCGTCACTCTAAAGAGTCTCTTCAATCTCAGATAATAAGATAAGTTGTGCTTGTCTTCTCCATAAATCATGCAACGATAGCAAAATCATACAACCTCCCCAACACCTTTCAAAAGGTCCAACCTACCATCATTTTAAACCTAAGCCTCCTTGGTAAAATCTCATCTTGCAAAGGCCAAGCCCACCAAAAATCCAAAGTCTCTCAAAGACTCATGATCCTTAAACCCCAGCTTCCTTAGCAAGGCTAAAGTCGAGCCATGATTCCCAAGGCCTATCATCCTTAAGCTGATTAAAAAGGGCATGAACTAGTCAAAGCCCATCCCAAGCCTCCTTAACAAATTATACCATCCTACTAAGTCTGAGCCTCATTAGCAAAATCATACTATTCTTGCAAGTCTGAGCCTTCTTGGAAAATCATACCATCCCTCCATATCCAAGCCTCTTTGGCAAAATCATATCATCCCAAAAGTCTAACTCCTTTGACAAAGCAAAATCAAACTTGCAAACCACCTCCAAAAGCCATGTCCAGAGGTAGACTCTTAATAGATTGGTCACATAAAGCCAACCCATAGTCTTTACCTTTGAAAAGGCCAAACCTAACCGAGCCTTCCTACCTAATCTTTTCCAAGGCTAAACCTAACTGAGCCTTCACACCTAATCTTTTCCAAGGCCAAACCTAACCGTGCCTTCCCACCGAGGCCAAATCTAATCGAGTCTTCCCATCGAATCTTCTCCAGGGCCAAATCTAACCGGGCCTTCCTACCTAATCTTCTCCGAAGCTAAACCTGACCTAGCCTTTCAAAATAACTGAGCCTTCCAAGTAATGACCTCCTCCAAGGCCAAACCTAACCGAGCTTTCCTGTCACGACCCGCCTCTCGAGCCACGACGGTCCTAGGGTATAGGAAGACTTAAGGTCACCTAAACCCGTAGAACACCTTATTACCTTAATTAACTTTCATTAATTACCAGTTATCATTACCCCAAAATCGAAACCATAAACTTCCCTTATATAAATCCCATGCCTTAAAAACATTTGTGATCAGTAATTGGTACTGAAAATATTTTCCATCCTTTTTCCTTTTGAACTCCATTTTCCATTTAAACCCCATTGCAGCTTAAATATAA
>CATKHJ010836368.1:0-16759 GCA_949750685.1 Vernicia montana
GTGCTTTAAATATTTTAAAAAATATTAAATCATCAAATTAAATTAAATTAAATTAAAATTTTAAAAAATAATTTTAAATTTCTGTAATTTAAATTTTGAGGTTAAATTACTTTCAATTTTGTCATATAAATTTATCAATCCGTATTTAATAGAAATTTGTTGAAATTATAATTATCAAAATTAGAAACTCATAAAAAAAAAAAAGAATCGTATTTTTGTTCAAAAAAAAGAATATTATTTATTTTTATTATTACCCATATATTTATTCTCCAGTAAAAAAAAATGATTTTTATAATTGGTAATTTAGTGGTCCCCTCTCATTTTTTCTTTTCAAATACAGTTGGTCCCTTTTTTTTCTCTTTAATTATAATTGGTCCCCGCTTGATCCACAATACTATATGGACATGAGTTTATAATATAATTTACCCTATAAGATATATCTCGTAACCAAACTCTTAGGAGTAAACTCAAATTTAATTCAAATTATTTTGATTGAAACTCATTGAATTTTAGATCGAGTTTGAACTATCTCATTTATATGACTTTTTTTTCTCTCTTCAGTCTTCACTTAATTGTAAATATGTTAGTATTTATTAAATTTAATTTTTAAATTTATTTTCTATCACATATTATCATTCAATTGTGAATTTGATATTTTTTAAATAAGTCTATGAATTAATGAACGGATAATAATAAAAGAAATTAGTATAACAAATAGAAAAAAAAAAACACTTTATATTAATTATTATCAGAACTCATTATAATAGCTATTATGAAAAATACAAAATGAATAAGATATTCAAAATATCTATAATATATAACTGGTGTCTTAGTCTAATAGTAAGATGAGACTATTTTAGGAGTGGATACTAATATTTGAACCTCACCGATATTAAATTTCCCTCCCTCATGCTAAAAAAATATATTTTAATTAATTTATATTTTACCATCAATTTTAATTTATTTGTAATTTATGTTATAGTTATAGTTTTATTTTCACATGTTATATATCACAAAATATCATGTGCAAAGCACATATTAAGTGACCAATTTAATATAAATATCAATTCAAATTTATCTGAGCTAAATTTATTTTAATCCAAACGCAATCCAAATTTAATTTAAGTTTGAAATTATTGTTCAAACTCAATACAATCAAAACTTATTCAACTTTGATCGGATCATGGAGATGGATTTAGTACGGTACGCGAAAATTGATCCGTAATGTAATGACCTGAATTTTTAATTATTTTCGAAAATATTATTTTATGAAAATGTATATTATTATTATAAATGAGATTAATATAAAATTATTAAATTGAATTTTATATCGTAAATGGATTCAGTTATTTTTAAATATTATGTCGTTTTTTGAAAATGATATATTGAGTAAATTTAACTTATAAATGTGAATTTAGTAATTAAAGTTCTTAAATTAGTATAAATGATTTTTAAAGGAATTTAATTGATTCTAAGGTATTTATAAATGAGTTTGATTATTAAATTGAAGTTGTTGTGATTGTTGAATAGGAGACCCAGGAGGGGTCTATGAGCTGTATTGATTGTTCTGAGCCGTGATGACAGATTAGAAGTATTTATTTCATTTGTTTCAGCTGAGTTAAGTCCTAGTTATAGAGGAGACTCTGCCGAAATCTCGACAGAATCCTTAAAGTTAAATTTAAGTATGTTATAGATAAGTGGTCAGTAATCTGATGATATTTATGTTATTCAGTATCGATGCTTCAAGCATATATCAGTTGCGAGATGTCACACTTTGAGGAGAATTAGTGAGCATTCGTCAAGTTTGTGAGTGATTCTAATATACTTACCTGTTTTCCATGCATCTACATTTGCCGTCTAAATATATTTTATATAATTATGGATTATAAGCAATTATGAGCATTCGACACATGTATGTGAATGTTTAATTAATTATGTGCTGCATAATTATTGTGGATGCTGGGTAGTATTGGGATGACACAAGGATCACTAGGAACATGATATGATATATGATGAATGAGCCATGACTGGTGTATAATAGCTAGGAGCTTGCTCATCGCTCGCTGTTGTCAGTCGGGTCACTGTATGGCTTCGGCCAGAGACAGCTGGTACCCTATGTATTGAATTTTTTTATTTAAGTAATATCAGTTGGACAAGAGAGCCAAGGTGGTGGTCGGCTCCCCGTATTTGATGATAATATGATTCTTGTGGACTGATTCTCATCCTTATGTGAAATTATATGATTATTTGTATATGTGACACGATGCATGAGCATTAATGTTAGAATGTTATTAGAGCACCAGATTTGTATATTTGTTGGTATCACTCACTGAGCTGAGGCGCTCATTCCTGTCTCACTATTTTTTTTTTTTCAGGTTGTATGTTGAGTTTGAAAAGTAAATTTAGTTGAGTTATGTTTGTCATTCATCCTTCGGCAGTGAAGCTTATTTTAATATTCAGTTATGTAATTAATTTTATGATTGTTCTGTATTGTTAACTTTAGAACTCCACATTGTTATTATGTTAAATGTAAATCTATTCAGAGGTATTCTTTTAGAAGTATGATTTATATTGTCTGATGAGTTTTGAGGACACTAGAGATTCCTCATTATAGAAGTTGTGATGATATATTTAGCAGAAACCTTGTGATGAGTTGATGAGAATATTGAAGAGATTGAGATGATTGCCCTGAGTGGCATTGTCATGATTTGATAATTTGCACAGGTTCTACTTAACAGGTGGGCTCATAGCTCTTGGTTTGTGACAGTTACAGCTGTCATATTGTTGTTTTGTCGTTAGTAGTCAGTCAGGCTTACTACGGGTTCCGAAAGTCTTAAGTTTTCCCGTTCCCTAGTGCCGATCACATGCCTTCGGGTACGGGGCGTGACACGTAATATCACCTTACTGCTAAATTTAAAATAAAAAAATAATTAAAAAAAACTTATTCAAAATTCAATCCAAAAATTTCTAGCTGAATAATTTGGATTTTGGGTTAGGTAAACCCACTGTTCAGTCCTAGCAATATAATAGGGAGTGAAAATTTTTAATATATATATATATATATATATTGAGATTGGTAATGAACAATTGAAGAAACGCCATGAGAAAGTTCGTTATTATAAAATAATAATAATAATCATAAAGATAAAGGTGTGTTATTAGATAATCATTTGAATTTGAAGAATAATTAACATGAAGATTCCCTAGAAAATGAAGATTTCCAAAATAAAATAGAATAGATAATCTTAAATTTTAATAATAAAACTAATAATAGAATTTCAGTTTTTATATTATAAATTTTGCACGTTAATTAGTAATTTTATATAGAGCCATGCTGATTGACTCTAATAAGAATAAATCTTACTCCCATCTTTGGACCTTAAGAACAAATTATACCCACTATTTAAGAGAATATAAATGAATTTAAGAAGCCCATAAGAAAATATTCTTAAAAATGACTTATAGTAAAGACCCTCGAGACTCGTCTAAGACAAGCCATCTTTCTGAAGGTATTTCACCAGTAAGCTTTTTCACTAGATCAAGCTCCTTTATGAGATTTTTGCTCCTCACTCTAAGCCAACCTCATCAAGCAAAGAGCTAGAGTCCCTTGCATGCTTAGTCATGCCACAGTGCATGCTAATCAATACTCAAAACTCAAAATACGTCAGTTACTGGCACACTAAGACGGGACAAACCGCCTAATCCTAACACCCAGCCAAGACGAAACCCTGACATAAGGTAGGCGGCGCAGCAGCAGGAGCTTGATACTTCAAGACCTTGTCCGCCCTATCTTAAATAAACTCTCTGCTCATCAATGAGAAGAAAATACTTGTGTACCAATCAACTCATTTTTCCTGCTGGCACACATTATATAAGACAAATAAGGTAAATCATCTTTTTCCTTGAGAACTCTAAAAATCAAGCCATTGATTTAAACATCAAAAAAGATTTTATCAAGTCCAGACTTAACGCTGTGATACTTATTCTCTCGTCTTGCAAGTCCAAAAAATTGTTCTAAGTTCAAATCCAAATCGAAAAGATCCACCACCTTTCTTTAAAGTTCTTTAGATGATCATACTCCATCCATTTTCTATTTTCTTTTTAGGATTCATGTATCATGTAATTATAATAGGATTTATTTGCAAAATATAACATGTAAATATGATTAAATATTTTAAATGTGTGTTTTAAGAAGAAAATAATTTTAAATAAAGTAATGCTACTAATAGCGGCGGTAATTTAACATTTTCCTATATGAATATTCAATCATTTTAAATTATTTAAATGATATGATACTTTGATAAGTTAAAGTTTAATTAACAAAGAAATCTAATCAAATTAGTTTAATAAATATTTTTTAGTTTTCATTTTTGTAAGTAATTTATATATGTAATTTTTTTTTTTTTGCCAAATATATATGTAATTTTTGTAGTATATGTTATATATATGTATTATTTAATTAACATAAACATTGGATATGAGATAAAAAGAAAAAAATATTTTTAATAAAAAAAAAGTAAAATAATATTATATATTTTGAACTGAGCTTAATTTTTTTTTTTTTTTTCAAATAAGAAAATATGTGATAACATTAAATAAAGGCAAAAAGCCCAATAGCAAGTACAAATGAGTTTAGTGAATTAGAATAAACATGACCATTTGTCCAAATAAACATATCTCTAATTGGACTTTTTTGAACTGGGCCTAAGTCCAAAACAAAAGACCTGAAAATCATACATAGTGGGAGTACCCTAACTGTCCTTGACTCATCCTATCACAGTCTTCCATCTTTTTCACTATCCACGCTGCCGCCACAGCCCAAAAGAAGACCATGGCCACCGAAAAAATCAGAGTAAACACAGTCGAATTAAACTCAAAGTTCTTAAATCCAGGAGCTTCCCAAACAGCCTTCCCCTGACTCAAAATATCGAAAACATTTTCACCTTGATTGAGAACAAATGTCTTTTGTTGAACCACTCCTGACCAGAGATGAGTATATTTTCAAGCAAAAACGGTGGATCTACTCCAATAAAATAAATCTACACAAAAACAACCTAGATCGAAGAGTCCCCCTGCTGCGCTATCACCTTCTTCCCCCATCTACCACCATTTCTCCATAAACAACACTAACAAGGAAGGAACACGGTGAATAGACAGGACAGAGCCGGAGATGCCAACGGCCACTCCGTCTGGAGAAATCAACTCCAAAATTTCAAAATACCCGATAAAAACGGGAGTCACAACAAAGCCACCCAGACCCATTATTAACAAAACAAAAAAAAAAAAAAGCAAAGCAAGGAAAATAAAAGGGATTAGGCTAGGGTGTTCTCCCTGCTGGCCAAAGCTACCAAAAAGGAACCCGCCAGAAACCCTAAAAAAACTTACACAGAAGTTTAGAGAGAGAGAGGTAAGAGAGAAAAAGGGATCACAAAACCCAATAGTATTTGATTGACAGTACTACTTGAACTCAGCTTAATTATATTAGAAAATTTGTATATACACATGTAGCCAAGCCAATTGATGTTGTAGTTGAAATTAGTTAAATTTTCTAACCTTTGTGTGTTCAATCTTTTGATATTAGGAGGAGTGTGACATTCCCGCCAAATTATAATTTGATTTTATAAATTCTAACCTTTGAACATTTTTGCATTAAAATCCCAAATGAGATGAGCTTATGGCAAAGAAACAATCTCCTTTATATGCATATCAGCCCCAAACCCTTCTCTCTTATCAATCTGCTTCAACTCTGCAGCAACTCGAAATCGTTAAAGCAAGGCCAACAAATTCACCAGCAAATTACAGTGTCAGGGCGCACCATGACTCCTTCTTGGTCACCAAATTGATCCAAATGTATGCGGATTGCGACGATTTTCTTTCCGCCCATAAACTATTTGCTAAATTGCCGCAACCAAATGTTTTTACATGGAGCGCCATTTTTGGGTTCTATTTGAGACATGGAATGTATGAGAATTGTGTAAAGAATTATGGGATGATGAAATTTAGTGGTGTTTTGCCTGATAATTATGTGTTTCCAAAGGTCCTAAGAGCGTGTGCGCAGTTTTTGTGGTTGGATGGGGGGATTTGGATCCACAAAGACGTGATTGTTTGTGGGTGTGAGTTTAATTTGCAAGTTTGCAATTCGTTGATTGATATGTATGCGAAATGTGGGAATATTAAGAGCGCGAGGTGCGTTTTTGAGGAAATGAGTGAAAGAGATTTGTTGTCATGGAATTCTATGATTTCAGGGTATATCTATAATGGGTTGATAGATTTGGCTGTGGAGCTTATAGGTTGCTTGAGATTAGATGGGTTTGAACCTGATGTTGTTACTTGGAATACTTTAATGGATGCCTATTGTCGAATGGGATTTTTTAATGAAGCTTGAACAGCCCAATATCATCTCTTGGAACACTTTGATCTCAGGTTAATCTAAGATAGGAGAGCATGAAATATCATTACAGGTATTCGAGGATATGGTTATTAGAGGAGTGGTTTGCCCTGACTTAGATTCTCTTTCTAGTATCCTTGTCTCATGCCGCCAACTTGGTGGTTGAGGAGAGGGAAAGAAATTCATGGTCATGAAATAAAAATGGAAACTAAAACTGCATTTTCTGGTTCAGCTGGTGCTGGTTTGCTCACAATGTATGCTAAATGTGGTAGAATTCAGGATGCTAGAGTTGTATTTGAACTGATGGACAAATCTGATGTTTTTACTTGGAATGCCATGATTCTTGGTTTTGTTGAACTAGAGTTGGGGCAATTGGCACTTGAATGTTTTAGTGAAATGCAAATATTGGGTGTTAAAAATGATCAGACAACGATATCCACCATTTTACCAGAATGTGGATTGAAATATGGGAATCAGATTCATGCCTATGTTATGAAAAGTAGCAGTCTGAATTCAGTTGTTCCAGTTTGGAATGCAGTTGTTCACATGTACTGCAAAAGTGGATACATTAAATCCGCATACTCTGTATTCTCTAGTATGGCCTTCAAAGATATAGTTTCATGGAACACAATGATTGGAGGATTTGGTATGCATGGACTTGGCCAGGCTGCACTTCAACTTCTGCAAGAGATTAATCAGTTAGGTCTTTGCCCTAATTCTATGACTTTTACTTCTGTGCTATCAGCTTGTAGTCATTCAGGTCTTGTGGATGAAGGGCTTAAACTCTTCTATAGCATAACTGAAGACTATGCATTGACCCCTAGAATGGAATACTATTCTTGTATTGTTGACATGCTAGCACGTGCTGGTCAGTTTGAAGATGCTGTCACTTTTATCCACAAAATGCCTCTAGAACCTGACAAGTCTATTTGGGGGGCTCTACTAGCTGCATGTTGAGCCTATCAAAATGTTGATGATGGAAAGCTGGCTGCTTGGAACCTGAACGCGCAGGACATTATGTAACATTGTCAAATATATTTGCAAGAGCTGGAAGATGGGATGATGCTTTAAGGGTGAGAAAGCAAATGGAAGACAGAGGATTGGTCAAGACATCAGGGCAAAGTTGGATTGCAACTGGAAATTACAACTTGCAATAATTTTCTAAAGAATTTCATATGGTTCATGAGGTGAGGGCTTGTTCTGAATAAATTGAGAATGCAAAAGGTGATAGGCAAGTTCTCTTGGGTGATTTGATTATCTGAGAATTAAATAGATTCTGAACATTGCAAAAACTTTGGACTCTCTTATCACTGATTTTGCAAAATCAGAATTTTATTGTGCGCGCCTCTCTTCCATCACCAATATACTTTCCTTCCTATTCTTTATCCACTTGTCTTATCATTCAAGATTGACCATTTGTCAGAGGAGAGAAGGTAGTTGGAGGCTAGAGACATTGCCAGGCCTTACTCCTTTCATCATTGATGACTATAGGCTTCTGTTTCAGATACAAAGGCATGTATGTTCACTTCTAATGTTTTATGTATGACTATTCTATGTTTGGTTATCAAGAAAATGCATGAAAATTCTCTTTGTTCATTGGGTATGACATTTATGACCCAAGTTTGTTATAAGAGTTGACACTACTTATAAGAGTTCATTTTTTTCTCTCCAAATAGTTGAGTATTTGTTATGATTGATTTTATTATGATAAATATTTTTTTTAATTGAGACTTTCTTTTTATTTGTTAGTGAAGAATACTGAGTTATTGAGGGAGAGGAACTGAAGAGGCAAATGCGCGTTGCTGAACCTTTAAAACTCGATCAACTAGAGCTTGGCTATTATGCAGAATGCAAATGCCCTCTGAGCCTTTGAAAGCTCTAATCATTCTACCAGTAAACATAAACAAATGCTTGTTTTTGGATGGTTCTTCTACAAATAATACAGACAGGAATATCACCCACAGAACTAACATTAACATATGTTTACGAATCAACTAGCAAATTGTGATGATTGTAGCAGCAATGGATCGTATTAACCTGGAATTTCCAAAGTTTTTCCAAATGAAGAGAAACTATGCTGGAGAAAAGGAGCAAATGGAACTGGAAGCAATGGAGTATTTAGCAAAAGTTCATGCTACTGCTACCAGCACAAATTTGTCAAGGGAACAATTTGGTATGTTATTGGTAATATGAGTTTAATTTACAGTAAATAAAACTACAATTTTTCTTTAAATATTAACCCATGATTATCTTACTGTAGTGTCAGGGAAAGAAAATAGAGAAGCTATACAAGTTCTTGCATATTATGCCAAATGAGTTGAACTTTGGTAGTATATATGATATCATGGGCCTCATTACCATAGTTTTAGCAGGATGATCTGTTACTGTATGTATTTTCTAAGGCTCTAAACTCTAAAGCCCATTGATTTCTGATTTGTGAAGCCGAATAGGAAAGAGAAGACAATATAAAATTAAAACTATAAGCTAAAAACAAAAGGTACAAAGAAAGAAAGTGTATTTACTGTCATATCAGCTTTTAGTCCTTTAAAAAGACTAAAATTTCATTTAATAATTAAAAATATATATATTTACACTTATTTCCAACCTCAATCCAGCTATTTAACCAAAAGATTATAGTAATATAAAATTTTAAAAAAAAAATTGAAAAAAAAAAAAAACTCTATGGGTCTATTTGAAATTGCGATTAAAAAAAGTATTTTTTAATAAAAAAATTATATATTTTAAAACTGTTTTTTCAAAAAAAACAGATAAATTGATATTTTTTTTTAAAAATGTATTAAAAAAAAATAGTTTATAAAAAATAGTAAAAATCAATTAAATAAATAAAAAATAATCAATTAAATAAAAAAAATTTCAAAAGTGTTTTTAAAGTTTTAAAGAACAATCCCAAAGAGGCTGTATGTCAATAAATTAAAAGAAGATATTAGAAATAGAAAGCTTTTATTTCATATATATACATATGTATACAAATTACTGGAAAATTTTGATGTGTCATGTTCATATTGTGTGGTATGTGAGATGAGGTTATATAATATACTGATTAGTGTGGGTAAGATTTTTTATTATTATTAAATAAATTATATAATTGACATTATTTATTTTTTTATAATAAAATTTAAATAATTTGTTACACAATATATAAAAATAATTTTCTTTTTCCCAAAAATTCCTCCACCTAACTCAAGATTCAAACCTTTTTTTTTTTTTTTTTTTGCACTGAAAATTCAAGATTCAAACTTGAAAGCTCTTAAGAGCAATCTTAAATATTTACTATTGGGATATTCTCTTCCTTTCTTGGAGACCATACCATAAATTCTCTTTATAAATCTTAAATTTTAAGATTCAAATCTCACTTGTATTAAATATATATATACTGAAAAGTTATCATGCTGTGCACTGTCCCAGTGTTAAAAAAAAAATATTATAGTATACATTCACTGTAGAATTGAAGATAGGGAAAGTAAAAAAAATATATATCATATAATTTGACTATGTTACACTTTAAGATATATATAAAAATATGTCTGTGATTTATATCATTAGTAATTTAAAATTTACAATTTTAACGCCATTAATATTTAATGACGTGACGCTTATACGATAATAATGATATTTATGCTATGTAAACATAACGTCAGTACTTATTAATGTTGCTAGCATTCTGAATTATATATTACTAACGAAAAAATTTCAAATCTTATTTTATAAAAAAAAAAATCACTAAAATATAAAAAGTAAAATCACATATAATTTTTTTTTACTTTGGCCTTGAAGAAGATAATAGGGGGTCTTAGAAGTTGAAATTAATGTTGACAAGGCAATCCATGGCCATGTGGGGTAGAAAACAAACAGTAGGTATCCCCCAAAACACTCCACAATGATCCTTCTCACAATTCCACCCAATTTTATTTTATATATATATATATATATATATAAAGAAATATAATGATAATAAGTTTTTAAAATAAATAAATAAATAATATTAATCATAATATATATTTATAAATTAATTAATTAATTAAATATTTGACACATGAGTGCCACCAGACACTATTAAGCGTGGGGTGCACGTTGGGTGACAAAGGCAATGCATTCTTAATCATTTTGTTTATTTATTTTTACTTTTCTTTTTTTTTTTTTTCTGCGCTCATCATGGAACTTCAATTCAATCTTCAATTTGAAGGCAGCATTCAAGTCTTTGACATTCTAAAAGTAAATAATAATAATAATAATAATAATTCTCAAGTAATAATTATGTATCAAGATTTGAGCTTGTAATTTTTTTTTAATGGAAGATTCGTACTTGAAATTGAATAATGTTAAAAAAAAAAAATTAATATTTAAAGAAAAGTTTTGAATTTGTTGATCTTGTTAAAAATGGATATTAATTTAAAAAAAAATATATGTATCAGACGCTAATTAATTAAGTAAATACATGTTTTGTAATTCAGAAAATTATAAATTTAAATATTGATAATTTGTGTTCCGTTTAAAGCATTTTCAATTACATAAAAAATAAAAGAAAAACTAATTTCTCTATTGTCTTTCTTATCCTTTTAATTTTCAGTATACTTGAAAAAAAAAAAAAGTTTGGTATAATGTACTCATATTTTTTTATTAGAACTATTTATTTATTTACTATTTGTGATTCTTATTATCCTTTTAATTTTCAGTATACTAAAAATTAATGTTAATTAATGCTTCAAAGTATAATATTCCAAAGCAATATGTTGATTTGAATTTTTTTTCAATCTTTTAATTGTTTATTTTAAGAGTTGTGTAGTTGATTTTGAAATGAAAATGACAATGAAAATGAAAATAAATTTTTATATTGTAGTAAAATAATAATGACCAATTATTATAAAAAATATTTTATAAGTAATTATATTTTATTTTCAATTTAGAAGTCAACTAAACATTACATAATAAAATTAAAATTTTAACACTTATATTATTCCTAAACGGTCTTATGTGTATATATATATATATATATATATATAATGGAGGAAAAGAAAAGCTGAAAATGGCTAATTTTTCTGGCGAAGAAAAGCAACTTTTAAAATTGTTTATTTCCATTTTGAAAACAATTGAAACGGTAACCCCTGACTAGAAAAGTTGGAATTATTCAAAGTGAATGATGGCTGATGGGCATGCCGTGCCTATCAAAGATTATATATATATATACTAGCAAAGAATCTTTTATATACATAGGATAAATACATAATTATCTTTATATATTTTATAACTTTTTCATAATTACCCACTAATCTAGATGGCTAAGACTAAGACTTTAAAATTAAAAATGACAATTTAACTCGTTCTGTTGGTTATCCGTATCTAATATCTATTTCGTTTATTAAATAAAATATGATGGATTTAAAATTTAAAATTTTGGTTGAATTCAGGTCAAGGTGGGTACTGATATCACCCGACTTAATCCTATATATATATATATATATATTATTTTTAATTTATAACTTATTTTAAAAAAAATTATATTGTATAAATATATAGAAAAGATATATATATATATATATATATATATAAAATAATTTAATATTAAATAATTATTTAAAAAAAATAAAAACGGATATATATGTGGGTATTCCTCCCGTTTTGAAGTCAACGGTTTGACGAAGACTTCAAATATTTACCTTTATGTTTTCCCAACATAGCCCACCAACCATTAATGGAAGCTCAATGTTTATTAAGAATAATTCCCACAATTATTGGAGATGCTAGCTAAACTCTAAAAGGATATGGGAGCTACTATTAGGCAAATAAATAACCATTTCTCTTAGTTGCTCCTAACTTACACTCCGTTCAGAAATAAATTTTATAAAATTTTATAAAATTTATTTTGATTTTCATGTATTTAAAAAATTTTATATTTGAAATATTAATTAATATTTATTTCAATTTTATAAATTTAATTTTATAAAATGAAATATAACAAAAAGATATTTTTATTAAAATATGTGAAGGAAAAATAACTCAATTATAAATTTATTCAAAATATAAAAATATATAATTTAATTTTATATTTTAAATTGTATCATTTCAAATATAGAATTCAAATGAATTACACTTGAAATCATTGATAAATAAATTTTATATTTTTAATTTATTTATTTAAAATGAACCGTTAATATTAAAAAGTATTTACGGTGAATGCATGAAAATAGATTTTCTCTCTAACATACCTAAAATTGGATTTACCCCACTAAGAGTCTAATAATAAATAATGATTTCTAAAATACCTCATCTTTCTTAAATTTATAAGTGATAACTCAAAAATAAAATGTTTAATTTTTTTTTTTAATATAATCTCCTCAAATTTCAAGTAAATAAACACAAATCTTTTTTATTAAAAAAAAAAAGTAAAAAGACAATAATAACTTTTATTTAAAGTACTACATCCGGTTCTCAATAACTGTCTTTTTAGAAAAGTGATTTTGTTTCAATATAATTGTCGTTTTATGAGTTCAATGCAGTATTTATTATATTTTTTCCAATTTTATCATCATCCCAATTCCAATATTCATATGTTTTTTCTTATTTTGTAAGAGAAAATAAGGGTATATTTATCCATATTTATTAGAATTAAAGATATTTAATAGTTTTTTTAATATGTGTGCATCCTCCTAAAACGACAGTTATTGTGAAACGAAGGGAGTATAATGTAAATATATGAATGCAGATAACTTCTTTATTTTGCTGAATTTTAATTGTTCTTAATATAGAAAAATTACTATATATAATTTTCAATTTCCATTACCTAGAAATAACCATATATATATGTATATATATTTTTTGTTCAAAAAGAAAATCTAAAAATTTGATGTCGGTTCTCACAAACTGGGTCTGGGTGAGGTGTACCAGTGTAGTACCAATAAGATTTGGAATGGAGCCCATAAAATATATTTTTTCAGTATTCCCTTATTTTGAAGGGTCTATATATTATTATTAGGGTGCCTCATGGGTTCACACAAGTCTGACTCTGTACACGCCTTCAAGGAAAGGGATGGCCCTTATTGCTATTTGCCACTACTTAGCTTGCTTGCTTGCTTTGATTTTTTTTTTTTTTAAATAAATAAAATAAATTTGGCATGCTTTGTGATTGCAAGTGGCCTAAAAATTTTTCTATGAACTCTAACAAGTTAGGTGGGGTGACCTCTACTGGGGCCAAAAAAATTTCTCCACCTGATCAAATCCATTAAAATGGCCCAGTGAGTCCCTCCATTGGCAAATCTTGGTGCTTGTCTCCCTTTAACAAGTTAAGATCTCCTTCTAATTCACTAACCAATATCTCTTGTAAAAAAATAAATAAATTTTACTTATATTTATCCGTCTATTTAATTGAGTTTAATTTTTTCAAAAAATAATTTATTATAATATTTGAATATTAACTTTATTATTCCAAGTAAGTTTTGTTTATTAAAATTAAAATTACTAGTTATTTTGATTAAAAAATTGATAGTTAATGTAATCCTATAAAAATAGATTTTTATCTATTAATATTATTCATATAATTAGTTATTAAAGTGGCTGATACAGAGAAAAAAATTATATTTCTTAATATTATTCAGGTGTCGATGCAAACGTGACAATAATTAACATATCTAATAGTATTTTGTTTTCAATTTGTTTTTTTTTTTTTAAAAAAAACTTATATCCTTTTGTTTTTCATTAAAATACAAAACTAGCTCAATCTCCTCTCTTATTGTGTTTCTTTTATTTTATTTTATTTTCACAAAATTTTCAATTGCAAAAATTGGTTCAGAAAATTATTTTTAAAAAAAACGACCACAGTGGGAGTCGAACCCACGACCTTTTGATCCGAAGTCAAACGCGCTAATCCACTGCGCTATGCGGTCAGATTGAGATATTTGATCTATTTATAATTACATAATCATTAACAATATCTTTTGATATGGAATAATTTTTTTTTGTCCCTTAGTCATTGTCAACAATTAAGTCAAATTTTTGCAAGATTAACAATATCATTTTGTAATTTCTTTCAAGTCTTTTCAATAAATTTATAAAAATTTTAATCAAATTATATTGAAGACGCTTGTAATACTGAGAGTTATATATTTAATTTATAATTTGAATTCAATTAAAAATATATATTTATAAAATTTGAGCTTTAATACTTGCATGCATGGACTAGATAATGATATGATTTTCATTATTGAATTCTATTATACCTTTTTAAATTTATTAAAAATATTTAAACAATAATTATTAAAAATTTACATAATGTCTAATCTTATTATATTAAGAGATAAATATTTGATTATTAAATTATTAATATAATAATTAGATTAAAAAATACAAGGAAAATCCATATTTTTATTACATTTATAAAATTGCATTTTAAGACTAAAAGTTAAAAAAAAAAAATTACATTATTTTATTTTTATAAATTTTATTTTAATTCAAATTCAAATTTAATATTTTTTAATTTTAAAAATAATTCAGTATCATTGACTAATAATATAAAACACGGTATCGTTTAACGCAAATTATATCATAGACCCAGATTCACGTAGCATTATGGATCTGGGTGTCCACATCAGTTATTAAAAAAAATAATTTTAATTATCTTTCCCGCCGTTTCTTCTTCATTTAAAAAAAAATATTAAAAAACTGTTAGTGTGCTTTTTCGCTTCGCTCTCTATAACTTCTCACCATTGCATCTCTCTCTCTATTCAAGTATTTTCGAATCGTTTTCTCTTTAATCTTTCTGGCATTTTTCTCTCTGTTCGAATCGCTCTTATTTTTTTGTAATCGCAGTAAATTTTTTGCCATTTTTTTTCTTTTTTTGGTTAGTTTTTGTTTTAATTTGTTATTTTTGTGATTTTATGTTTGTTTATTATTGTTTTAAAGTTAATATGGAGATGATGGTGTAGTTTCATTTTGAACAAATTGATTTTGAGTATGATTTATATATGAATATGAGGATGATGATGTATTTTTCATTTTGAATAAATTGTGGGTTCAACATTTCAATTTATATATTCATCAAACATAATGTTTAGATTCATCAGTTATAATTTGTGCTTCTTTTTTTTTTTACTTAACTATTTCATTTATCTTGTAAGTGCAATTTTTTTATAGTAAATTTTAATTTTAGGTAATATAAATTATTAAATGATAAGTTTTTTATAAGTTATATTTTTATAATTTATAAAATGACTTGTAGGTTCATCAATTATAAACTTTAGGTTTATTGGATATTCACTTTAGGTTCATCATTTAATTACAAATGAATTAAGGACAACACAGTGAATAACATTAATTTAAATATTCTTGTTTCTTGAAATGAATATAATGAGAATTGGATATTCACTTTAGATTCATTGTAGATTCATCATTTGATAAGTTGTAGGTTCATTAAATAGAAATTGTAGGTTAATCAGTAGTACGGTGTAGATTAATTGAAAATTCACTGTCAAATATAGTTTTTATAATAATCATATTCATCACTTATAAGCAACATGATTTGGCAAAAAAATTAAAAAAAAAAAAAACTTATAAGCAATATGATCATTAAGTATTGCTTATAGGTTTATCAAATACATAGTGTAAATTCATCATTTGTGAACTGTAGATTCATTAGTTATACTAGTAATTTCTTCCTATTTTCCAATGCCAAATAATTGTAAGCATCCCTAGTTGTGAAGTCGATAAGAGGTGATCCTCCTGTGAATCCTCAATTTTGCACCTCTAAAATGCTGTCGCACTTTGACACCTGCTAAATTTCGTGCGCTACGCAGAGCCGGTACGGCGGTCTCGCTAGCCGGTTAGTGGGCAGGGGTCAAGGGGGCAACCTCTCGAAAGGTAAACGATTTATTTCTCTCAAACACAGACTGATATCACTTTTTCGATCCCGACCAAACTTTCTGTACCAGACAGTCTTTTCCAAAAAATGACCCAATTTTTCCCTAAGCTGAATGCCAAAATGTCCGATAATTAATTTTGGATCCAACGACACTGACCGGTAATTTTTCAGACTTAAGAATACCCCAGAAACTGACCCAAAACCTTCGAAAACTGACTCGAAAAGCCCCGAAAATCGAGCCGGAGCCCAGAGCCAGGCGGAGTTGCGCAGAGACATGCAGCATCTGCGTGTAGTCCATGCGGCGTCCGCGTGTACTCTGCACGGAGCAACGTGTAGTCCACTCGGCTTCCGCGTGTACTCTGCGCGGAGTCGCCTGTAGTCCACGCGGCTTATGCGTGGCATCCACGGGGAGCCGAGCAGACCTCATGCAGCTCCGCAGCTCTTTTTTGCGGCTCCGTCACTTTTTTCGCAATTTCAAAATTACCCCTAATTTTTTTTTTTTT
>CATKHJ010836393.1:0-11086 GCA_949750685.1 Vernicia montana
TGATTTGGTTTGATTGAGGGTAAGAGATTATACCTTCTTTTTGGTTGATTTGAGTGGTGGGAGAGTGGTTTTACCGGAGCGGAGTTCCGTTTCGGAAAATGAAAATGATTTTGAAAAAGGATTTGATTACTCAAAATTTAATTAATTAAAAAGATTAATTAATTAAAAGGATTAATTAAAAGGATTAATTAACCACTTGAGTGAAAAATTTAAAGAAAAGAATTAATTAATTAATTAAAATTGGTTTTTTAATTAATTAACTAATTGAAAGTGGATAAAAAAGATTTTAAAAAAAGATTAATTAATTAATTAAAATTGATTTTTAATTAATTAATTAATTGAGAATTGATGGGAATTTTAAAAAAAGATTAATTAGTTAATTAAAATTGATTTTTAATTAACTAACTAATTAATTGGGGAGAGAGTAAAAATAATTAGAGAGAGAGAGAAAACAAATTGAAAAATTCACAAAATATTTGGTGTGGTTTGAAGTTGTGAGGAGAGGGGTATTTATAGGAAAATGGGGTGGAGTGAAAATACTAAAAAGGGTTTGAAAAGTGTGCTGAAAAAGGGGCAAAAGGGTAATTTTGAGGTGCAAGTACGGGCACAGTGTCGGCGGCGCCGTCGGGGGGTCCGACGGCATTTTTTGGTTCTCCGGCGGCGCCGCCGGAGGGCTTGACAGCGCCACCAGGCTTCCCGGCGGCAGCTGACGCAGCAGAAATTTTTTTGAGTTTTCGGGACATCCGGGTCAGTTTTCTGGGCTTCCAGGATTCTGAAAAATTACCGGTCAGTATCGGTGGACTCGAAATTAATTATCGGACATTTTAGCAGTCAGTTTTGAGAAAAATTTTGTCAGTTTTGGGAAAGTGCTGTCTGGTACAGAAAGTCCGGTCAGGATCCGAAAAGTGTCAGTTTGGATAGAAAAATATTTCGGACAGCTTTAAAGAGTTTAGAAATAATTTTGGAGGTGTAAAATTAAGAGTTCACAAATAATTATACACTTATTGTTCAAATTTATGTTGATGATATTGTATTTGGTGCTTCTAATGAAACGCTTTATGAAGAATTTGCTAAGTGTATGACTAGGGAATTCGAAATGAGCATGATGGAAGAGCTCAAATTCTTCTTTGGTTTTCAAATCAAGCAATGCAAAGATGGAATTTTCATCAACCAATCCAAGTATACTAAAGAATTATTGAAGAAATTTGGAATGGATGGTTGCAAGAGTAGCAAGACACCAATGAGCACATCAACTAAACTTGACAATGATCAAATGGGCAAGCTTGTAGATGAAAAGAAGTATAGAGGTATGATTGGCTCAATTCTTTATCTTACAGCTTCTAGACCCGATATTATGTATAGTGTATGCTTGTCTGCTAGATTTCAATATTGTCCTAAAGAGTCTCATTTAAATGCAATCAAATGAATTTTGAAATATTTACATGGAACATTGCATTTAGAATTATAGTATCCTAGAGATTCTTCATTTAGCATTATTGGGTATTCCGATGCGGATTATGCCGGTAGTCTCTTAGATAGAAAAAGTACCTCTGGAACTTGCCATTTTCTTGGTGAGTGTTTAGTTTCTTTGTTTAGCAAGAAACAAGTTTTGGTTGCCTTGTCCACTGCCAAAACAGAATATGTGGCGGCGGGTTGTTGTTGTACTCATGTTCTTTAGATGAAACAATAACTCAAGAACTATGGACAAGCACTTGATCATATTCCCATCAAATGTGATAATGCAAGTGTTATAAACCTTTCAAAAAATCCCATCCAACATTTTAGAAGCAAGCATATAGACATTAGGCATCACTTTTTAAGAGACCATATGCAAAATGGGGATGTTGTATTAGAATTCATTGATACAACTAACCAATTGACTGATATTTTCACTAAGCCCCTAAATGGAAAAAGATTGAACTTCATTAAGAGAGAGCTAAGGATGCTTGATGGAAGCTCCTTGTCATAAAATTTTGTTTCTTTATTTAGATAACATTTTCTGTGCATAATTTGATTATTTATAGTCAAATTGCAATTCCTTATCTTGAATAATAATATAAATGCTTAATTTGATTGATTATGTGAAATTTTTTGTGTTTAAGATAATCTAAGTCATATGTATGCATATTGAATGATGAATATGTGCACTCATATTGTTTTTGATTATTCAAATTGATGATGATTAGATTGTATAAATGATTTTCATAAATTTCTCTTGTTTTTCTGAAAAACCTATAAATTGCGGTCGCTACAAGCAATTAGCGAGAGCAACATTTAAATTTCTTCTGCTCGTTGGTAATTTTCAAATATCGCGATCGCACTTCCTTCTTCGCGAACATGAAATTCCTTCTCCTATTTACTGTTACTCAGGAAATATGAATATAGCAGTCGTGACTCGCCTTTTGCGAACTCGATTTACAATTCTGCCTAAAAAAAATATAGCCGTTTTTTAACAGCCATACTTGTATTTAATGCAAAATATAGACATTTTTGGCTATTTTTGGGCATCTAAAGCCTATATAAACCTCCCATTTCACTTCACATACTATTTGCAACTATTACAAAGAATTCCCTCTCATTTTCTCATACTTTGCACATTTTTTCTCCTCTTAATCTTTCACTTCATCTCAATTTTCTTTTCTCTCTTATTCTATGGCACCAAAAACCAAGCCCTCTAGGTCTTCTAAGAGGAAAGAGCCACAAACCTCTCAAGAACCCTCACCCCTAGAGCTTATGAAAGGAGTCACTAAGGAGGAAAAACAAAATTGTATTAGCCAATTCCTAAGTTGCAACCCAAACTTGTATTAGCCAACAAAATCCCAAAACTTTCTAATTTTAGAATCTTAGGAATTGTGGGAGATGTTATCCAATATTTAAACAATCTTCAATGGAGGACTTTTATCTTTCCCACCGAAGATGGGCATGAGGAACTCACCAAGGAGTTCCTTGCAACTCTTGTCCTAGAAAAGAAATTTTCATCTCCTTATGGCCATTATGGCATTCGCTTTAGATTCTTTGGTAAGTAGTACGGGTTGAGGCTAGAAGAAATTACGAATATTTTCAGTTTTCAAAAGGAAGAGGCATCCAATCTAAATGAGCTAGATATGGACTTCAATGACTTTTGGAGGGAGCTCTCAATTGAAAATAAGTATGATCCCAAATGTTTTTTAGCTAAATACTTTATAACCTTACACTTTTGGGTGCTCCATCGAATTATCACCTTCTCAATAAATGCAATAGGAGATGGTAATGAGAAGATCACTCAAAAGGATCTCTTCTTCCTCTTTGGTCTCATCAAAGCCAAATCCATCCAAACCGCCCATTTTTTTATAAATCAATTCCTTCACCTAGCCAAAACACCTAAGGGTGCCATTCTTCTCTCTTCTCATATCACAAGAATTGCAAATCATGTTTGTGCTCTCACATTGCCCAACAAATCAATCCTTCAAACTTTTCTTTCACCCTCTTCCAATATGCTAGACATTGAGTATATGATACACTCCAAGTGTATTAGGGAATGAAATGGTGCATATGAATATATTTTTGGAAAGGTGGGTGTTCAAGAAAAATCTAGAAAAAGATCAAGGGTTGCAATTCCTAGTGAAGGTCCTTCCCAATTGGAGGAAAGGATCTTAAAAGAACAAGGGACCCAAACCTCCTCTAAAGCTCCATCTTCTTCTAAAATCAAAAAAATATTTAGCAAGTTATGAAAAGGCTCAGTCTTCTAGATCATATGCATGGAGACAATGTGGACATGCAAAATAAAATGGGAATCCCTCCATGTGACTTGAAAGATTGGGAATTTAGTGAAGAAGAAGAAGAAGAATCTTAGAGTTTTGGCCATAAAATCTTTTATTTTCTATTTTCTATTTCTCTATTTGTTTTCTTTTTTATTTTCTTATTTCATTAAGCATCTTGTATTTTTCTTCAATTTAATTGAATGAAATTCTTCAACTTTCACTTACTTGATGCATTTTCTTATATGTGCTTCACTTTATGTTCCCTTTTAATCATTGTCAAACTTACCATTACTTATTATCAATTGCCTTTAACTTTCTCTTTTTGATCTTGCCAAAGGGAGAGAAGTGCAATGAATTTGAAAATTTTACTTGATTAAGGGGGAGCAAATAAAACTTATTTGATTAAGGGGGAGAAAATAAAATTTTCCTAAAAATTAAAAGGATCATTTATTCAGGGGGAGTCTTATATATTGTTTACTTCATTTTATCTTATCTCAAATTCAATTTAATTGTCAAAATAAAAGAAGGGGAGATTGTTGACCTAAATTGGGTTTTCAATTTAGTCAATCTTTATTTTGATCTTAACAATCAAATTGAATAGTTCTAATATTTCATCTAAGTGTGTTTTGACAATTAAAATGCCTTAGAAAAGTTTGGAATTCAAGAACTTAGAAAATCTCTAAGTGTTCTGTTGGACTCCTAATTCGCACCAACAGGCATATAGCTCCTGCAATAACATTATCGTGACTGCAAGTAATCTATCGTGACCGCAATGTAGCTCAAAGCCTGAATTGCAAATTTCATCCAGAGAGGTTCGCGGTCATTGTAGCGACCACAACTCAAAGCACGAAAGCTTGATCGCACCCGCGACTCCCTTATTGTGATCGCAACATTCATAAAGCTGAGAAGAGTCCCAACGGTAACATTAGCAGCGAATGAAAATCTGCCACGTGGCACTAGCTGTTGGACACATATGAATATAGCGACCACAATATCATTGTGGCGACCGCAAAATGCTCATAGCGACCGCGATATTAGTATGGCGATTGCGATTCTTGCCTAATAAAGCATTTAATACATATTTTCTAGCTGTTGGAGTTAAATTTGTTTTGAACCTATTTGTAACAACTATTTGGTGGTGGGAAACTATAAATACCCCCTCCAAAGGACTTCAAGAGATACCAACAACTTCTCTAACAACCAAACTCTTGCAAATTTATTTCTCAAGCTTTCAATTTTTCATTTAACACCTTGTGTGTTTGTTGTAAGAGCATTCATTGCTCAAGGGTTTAGTGTTAGCCATTAAACACTATCTAAGTTGGGGTGTGATCCTTTGTGAAAACTCTTATTGGGTTTGAGTTTTAAATTTAGTGAAAACACTTATGAGGTTTTTAGTGTGAGCCTATTGAAAACATTGTAAAGTTTGGTGTGAGCTTAAACACTAAATTAGGAGTGAACTTGTTAAAACTCCATTGATAGTGAAATATCCAATTGGTGATTGAGGAGTGGATGTAGGATTGGTTATAATCCGAACCACTATAAATCCTTGTGTTCATTCTTTTCCTTCCTTCTTGTTCAATTAATTTTTTAATTACGCACCAATTCAACTCCCTTCTTAGTGCATATTGGGCAACAACCTAAAATGGTAAATATTTTCCAAAAAAATCCTAAAATAGTAAAAAGCCCATAGCTAACTTGACATGATGAGTTGACAATTCAATACTTAATAGATATATCTAATGAAGGATAAAATTAAACGTTGAATTTCACCCGTAAACTTTTAGTTGATGTTGAATTAAATCCAAAATGAGCTTTTGGATCAATTTAAGACAAATATTTTGATTTAGGATCAATTTAGCTCATTTTTTTTAAATAATAAAAAATTATTTTTTTCCTATTTTTAAATAATAAAATATTATTTTAAAATTAAATAAAAAAAAAAGAAAAAGAAAACCTAAAGTAAAAATGATGTTGTTTACATCTGAAGCCATCATCCCTGTCCCTCCTCCTATCTTTTCGTTCTTCTCCATCAAACTCAGATACTTTAGTTATATAGCCCAATATTAACCAAGAATGGGGGGGTTGAATTGGTGGGTAATTAAAATTTTAATTAAGTAAGAAAGGAAGAATAGAAAGGACATAAGGAATTTATAGTGGTTCGGATTATAACCAATCCTACATCCACTCTCCAATCACTAATTGGGTATTTTCATTATCAATGGAGTTTTAACAAGTTCACTCCCAACTTAATGTTTAAGCTCACACCAAACTTTACAAGTGTTTTCAATAGGCTCACACTCAAAACGTCACAAGTGTTTTCACTAATGCTAACACTCAAACCCAACAAGAGTTTTTACAAAGGATCACTCCCTAACCTAAATAGTGTTTAATGGCTAACACTAAACCCTTGAGTAATGAATGCTCTTACAACTAACACACAAAGTGTTAAATGAAAAATTGAAAGTTTGAGAATTAAATTTGCAAGAGTTTGGTTGTTATAAAAGTTGTTGGTATATCTTGAAATCTCATGATGGGGGTATTTATAGTTTCCCTCCATCAAAAGAGTTGTTACAAATAGTTTCAACCAAATCTTCTTTCAACAACTAGAAAATCTACATTAAATGCTCTATCAGACAAGAGTCGCGGTCGCCATCACCATATTGCGGTTGCGATATGCATATTGCTTTAGCTACATGGATTTCGCGGTCGCTACATTCATATGTGTCCAACGACTAGTGCCACATGGCAGATTTTCGTTTGCTTCTGATGTTACAGTTGGAACTTTTCTCAGTCTTATAAATATCACAATTGCAACATGAAGGTCCCGGTAGCTATACTGACAGTGAACCTCTTTGGATGAAATATGCAATTCAGGCTAAGAGCTGGATTGCAGTCACAATAAGGTTAGTGCGGTTGCGACATTGATGTTGCAGGTGCTATAGGCTTGTTGCGGGCGCGAGTTACTAGTCCAACATAATACTTAGAGATTTTTCTAAGTTCTTGAATCTCAAGCTTTTCTAAGGCATTTTATTTGTCAAAATACACTTAGATGGAATATTAGAACTATTCAATTTGATTATCAAGATCAAAATAGAGATTAACTAAGTTGAAAACCCAATTTAGGTTAACAATCTCCCCCTTTTTGATTTTGACAATTAAATTGAATTTTAGATAAAAATAAAATGAAGTATATAAAATATAAGGTTCCCCTTAAAATATGATCCTTTTTGTTTTTAAGGAAATATTACTTTCTCCCCCTTAATTGAATAAATTCAAATAGATTTGTTTTTGCTTCCCCTTAAACAAATAGATTTTCAAAATCTCCCCTTAGTCAAATAGATTTGTAAATTCATTACACTTCTCCCCCTTCGACAAGATATAAAAGAGAGAATTAAAGCAATTGATAATGACTAATGGTAAGTTAAGCAATTTTAAAAAAGGAACAATAACTAACTTTAAGTATAAATCATAATAATATAATTAACGAAGAAATAAGTAAGGAGATCACAAAAATGCATCATGTAAGTCAAAATAAAGCAAGAAATTCCATTCAAAGTGAAAAAGGAAATACAATATGCAAATTAAAAATATCAAAAAAGAAAGAAAACAAATAGAAAATGAAAAGATAAATGGTTCTATATCCAAAGCTCTAGGGTTTTTCTTCTTGTTCTTCTTCCTCTTGTACCTTTTTATCACTAAATTTCCAATCCTTCAAGTCACATGGAGGAATGCTCATTTTATTTTGCATATCCACAATGTCTCCATGCATCTGATCAAGAAGGTTGAGCCTTTTCATAATCTTGGAGAACATTTTTTCCACTTCAGAAGAAAAGGAAACTCTAGGAGTAGTTTTAGTTCCTTGTCCTTTAGAAGTCCTTTCCTCTATTTGGGAAGGTTCTCCACTAGGAATTGTCACTCTTGATCTCTTCCTTGATTTTTCTAGAACCCCCACCTCTCCAAAAATGTACTTATATGCATTGTTTCTTTCTCTAATGCATTTAGAATGTATCATGTACTCTATGTCTAACATATTGGAGGTGGGTGAAAGAAAAGTTTGGAGAATGGATTTTTTGGGAAAAGTGAGGGCACCAACATGGTTAGCAATCCTTGTTATATGAGAAGAAAGAATAATAACACCATTGGATGTCTTGGCTAGGTGATGAAATTGGTCAATTAAGAAACAGGCGGTTTGAATGGATTGGTTTTTTATGAGACCATAGAGAAAGAAAAGTTCCTTTTGAGTGACCTTCTCATTACCATATCCTTTTGCATTTATGGAGAAGGTGATAATGTGATGGAGCACCCAAAAGTGTAAAGTTTTGAAGTGTTTGGCCAAGAAGGATTTTGGGTCATACCTTGATTCAATTGAAAGCTCCCTCTGTAATGCCCCGAATATTCATGTATGGACTTCTCATTGAATATATGAATGATTTCAGATGTATATCACATATATGGATGAGTGTGAATTGAATTCCCTAAGAAATGAAAGTTAAATTGTAAAGTGGAGATGCAAGGCATAAGTCGCGCCCATAATATGTGTGTCGCGACCACAACATTGACTTCGCGTCCAACATTGTGACCGCAATGCACACCGCGAACCTCTCTGCCTGAAATTTCAACCAGAATGAATAGTAATGTGAATATTAGCATGTCACGACCACGATTTTCATCGGGGACAGAAACGAGAAACAACTCTATTTAAGGAAATTAGAGCCCCAAACTTCATTTTTACGAGCCATCAGAGTTTCTAAGCTCAATTTCTCTCAAAGAAACACCCACCCACTCACATTAAATGTTAAGAACTTCATTGATTGCTTCAACAAAAGGATCTAGGGTTGCATTGCTCACTCCTTCTTCCATTTCTTGAAGCATATGTTGAAGAGGTGAGTTAGGGTTTGGTTTTCTTTTATGATTCTTCTTCTTCCTTGTCATAATTTATGCTTTGGGGAGATTATATGCTTAGAAATTATGAGTCTAGCATGTGTATAGTGATTCTAAGGGTATTAATTGATATATTCTCCATTATTTGTGTTTATATGTTAATAGCTCATTCTAGAGGAAATCATGAGGATTATGAGGAGTTAATGTGATTGTGGACTTCCTATAGAGAGTTATAACATTCTTTTGGCTAAGGTGAGTATTTAATATACTATTATGCTTATACCTAAAATTCATAAAATTCTATCAAGCCTATGCTTATAAATGTTATTGAATTGCTATATGAAAACCAAATGACTATGAGCTACCATGAATAATATATCTATAATGATTATACTATATGTATGGAACCTTGCCATTTTGTTATTCTTCATGATATATGTATATGAGCCTTGTAATAGAAATCCCCCAAACTGATGTGGGGCAAACATCAGACTTTGTGCACATTGTACCTACGGATAAGGTATAATATCCGAATCCTAACTGGGAAGGGTAATGATCCTAATCATGGAGTCTGATCCACTTCATGTAGCATGTCCATAAGGGGACCACTGCTTAGAGTATGCTTGTAAGGAAGCCTCTACTCATCATAAACAAAGCATGCCTGTAAAGAGGTTATTGCTTAAAAATATGAAGCATGCTTGTAAGGAAGCCTCTGCTTGATTTCTATATAAATATGTATCTATGACTACAAAGAAAAATTTATATCCATTTCATATGATTCAGTATATATATTATGTATCTTGAAATATGACCTTGAATTATTCTTATGATATGATAACCCAAGTTTGACAGGTATAGTAGTATATTCTCTACTCACTGCTTTATCTCATTAGTGATTCCATTTTTTCCAGGAGATTAGAAGTTCATCGGTTCAGTTCTTCAGGCATCCTTCCTCCTATAGAACCAAGTTGATTAATGTAATTTCTCCATTGATTATTTTGTATTGAAACTTACTCTAGATTCTCCATGTGTGTGTGTAAAGAGAGATATTCCTTTAGCCTTTGTGGCTTTAGAGAATGGTAACATATATGTATTCAATTACGATACGAAATTATATGTGTAATATTTTATGCTTTTATGATATCATAAGTAGGATATGTGATGATAAGCATGAATGGTGATTATATGAATATGTATGTTCATGTTGAGATCTTGGGTATGAGTTGTACATTTAGCTGAATGATGTCGTTTATGGAAGTCATGTTTATGGGTTCTACGGGTGGTTGGTGGCCTTATGCTTACCTATGCCTTAGGACCGTTGCATCTCCCAAAGTAGGGTGTGACAAAGTTGGTATCAGTGCATAAGGTTAAGTCTAGTATAGACTATATGAGTCATAGAGTATGTGAACACTATAGAGCATAGGAAATTTCCTCTCTACCTATTGAAGTTATCGTCTATGTGTAGATCCACATTATCTTATATTTGTTATATCTTCCCATGTTTGTTATATTTTAGATGCCTCCAAGAAGAGGAAGGGGAAGAGGTAGACCGAGACGTGTGCCCATTGAGAATGTGGGATTACCGAATGTGGCTTCGGATGCCGCTTCCATTCACGAAGAACCACTTGAGCCACCATGGGCTAGACGCCGGGTTCAAGCGGAAGAAGTTAATGTTCCACTAAGAGGTGATGAGGATGATTTGAGGCGTGAGAATGAGCAACTATGCCGAGAGTTGGATGAGTTGAGATGGATGATACAAAGAGATGCTAATGTACCACCACCTCCTCCTCCACTAGTACAAGAGAGAGTTCCAGCTCCTCTGGCTCCTATGCAAGATAGAATGCCACCTCTACTAGTTCCTATTAATGCTCCCGTCCCTAGACAGATGGCTAGAGGGGTGATTGATGATGGTGGGGTGAGTATATATGCTTTTCTAAAGATGGGACTACCGGATTTCCACGGTGAGGATGGGGAGGAACTGCATGGATTCCTAGATGTGGTAGAGAACGTAGTGAGAAGACTTACATGTTCGGATGCTAGAGCCATAGAGTTGGTAGGCTTGCTGATGAAGGATAATGCTTGGGATTGGTTCCAAAGGCATGCTGAGAACCAATTATATGGTGATGCTCTACCTTCGTGGGAACAATTTAAGCAAGACATGATTGACAAGTTCCTAGCAGAGGGAGAAAGAGAAATTATGGTAGCTCAGTTTGAGAGCTTGAAGTAGAAGGGCAAGTCTGTGATCGAATATGCTAAAGAGTTTATCTCCTAGGGCATGGGTAGGCGTAAGGCTACCGAAAACCCGTAGAACCCATAAAACAATCAACCTGGATCAATAAATATCAAACTTATCATACATCTAAGCAACCTTTCATTATCAATAATCATCGATTAAACATATTATCCTTACCAATTACATTATACATTCATCCTTAAGATATAACACTACAAATGTCCATTCCTTA
>CATKHJ010836471.1:0-53311 GCA_949750685.1 Vernicia montana
TTATTCTAGCATAATTATTGCTTTCCCCATTTCCTCAATATGATCCCCTTTCCTTAATCCTTTTCTTTTATCACTTTAAGAGGCATGTTAATTAGAAACTGAATTAATTAACTTGTTCTGATCCTCTTTTGTTTGTTAATTAAACCTGACTTAATTAACAACTTGGTAATCAATCTTGTTTGATTAAAATCAACCAACTCACCTTTAATCAATGAACTGAAACATGATAAAAGGTTCAAACTAAAACAAACCTCCTTCGCAAGAAGGCAAACTATGTGGATTTTGATTCCCATTATTGTATTTGACCGCCTTTTCTCCTACTTGATGACTGGTTCTCTCCTCCTGCTACTTCTTTTTGTTCACCCTTTTTTGATTTTGTTACCTCCTTAGAAAATACTTTGATTCCTGCCTTTTTTCGCTTTAAGAACTGGCTAAAGGCAAGTGCATCGTCTTGTATGATATATTTCTGAGTTATACCCATTGCGTCCTCCAAAGTTCGAGGAGCATGTCTGCATAATGCTTTCAAATAATCAGTGTGCGAAATTCCGTTTTGTAATGCTTCGACTGCTCTAGTTTGGTCGAGCTGAGTAACCTTAAGAGCTTCTCTGTTGAATTGAGCCATATAATCTCTTAATGGCTCATTCTCCTTTTGTGTTACTGATTCCATATATTGAGTCTTCCTTTCTACTGGAATACTCGAAGCAAAACGATGCATGAAGGCAGTTAATAGTTGAGCAAAGAAATTAATACTCTCTTTTTCCAATGAGTCAAATCATCTGGTTGCAGCTCCCTTTAAAGAACTTCTAAAAGCTCTACATAAAGCTTTATCACTCATTGTTTGGAGCTCGATGGCATGCTTATAGTCCATGATGTGAACTCTAGGATCTACTTCGCTATTATACTTTTTCAGCGAAGGTGGTTTGAATTTGCTAAGCATACGATAATCACCGATGGATTTAACAAAAGGAGATTTGAGGGCAAGTTTCAAACTTTTATCTATTCCCTTCTGATTTTCATCTTTGGCAAGCTCCTCCAGAAACTTATTCAATTTGTTTCTTATCTCCATTTCTTCTCCTTTACTGATTGTTCCCTGTTCTCCCTGATTTCCATTAAGCAAAGAAGAATCAGATTCAGACTCATCACTCCTTCGCCCCTTCTCTTGGAAATTCCTTCCAGATTATCTCGCTCTCTATATCTACTCCTTCTCTTACTATTTCTCCTATCACTTTGATCAACATCATCTCTATCATAATGATGAGAGCGTTTGTTTTCTCTATCATACCTTCCTTTATCACGTCCATGCACACATTCCCTCCTAGGTGGAGATGTCCCTACAACATGTTCCTTTCTAGGTTGAGGTATTTCTGCATCTTCTTCTTCCTCTATTAGAAGGTCTCCTCTTTTTGCACGTATAACTTCTGACATTATTCTTTCTCCTTCTCCTCTTATCGTAGTTTGATTTTCATTCAGTATAGGATCTTTCCCAGTTTGATCCTCAAAATTTAGTTGTCGTGTTGTCCCCTTCTGTGTTGTTTCAGGAACAACACTTACAGTCTGACCTAAAGGTGTTTGTTGCTATTGTTGAGCAGCTTGTACAGCAGAGGTAAGAATATTTAAAAGTTGTAGTGCAGAAGTGAGGTTTGGGTTAGAGGTAGTATGAGGAGTAGTACTAGGACTTATAGGGGTTTGCTGAGCAATTAATGTACTCAGTGTTTGTAAGGAAGCATTTAGATCAACAATTGGAGGAGTTTGAGTGTTTATAGGTGGGGGAGGTGATTGTTGAGAGTGAGTAGGGCTTGGAGAATTGTTCGGATCAGAGCGAGTCATGGTTATTTTGAATTAACAAAGAGATCAACTAACGTTTTCTACAGACGGCACCAATTTGATGAGAGCTAAATCAACAAGTATTATTTTGGGCTGGATCTCAGTTGTTGGGCTTTGATCAAGTTGTCCTGCAGAGATAGACAAAGTCAAGAGGGCCAAATTGGTTGTCTGGTGAAGAGCCTCCGACGTTCAAGTCAGTATAGGTTTTATGATTTTTGTGAAAATAAAAGGAAATAAGAGAAGTGTAGAATTCAATCTGACCTCATTGTGGTTTCCTTCTTTCCTTTTATATACCCCAAGCCCCTTAAGTTAAAGGGTAAATGAGAAAAGATAAAATACATTTTGATTGATTGAGTCGGTATTTAGGCTTTAAAAGATAAGGTCTGCACATGTTCTTGTCAAATGGCAGGTAGTCGATGTAAAAATAGGCGTGAGTACGCTGCATAAGTATGACTTTCTTCTGACAAAAAACAAGGTGATGTAGGTGCTTTATGACCTCAGTTTTTTTCAGGAAACTTACTAGACAAGTTACATTTATTGCTAGAAGGGCGAAAAGCTTGAGTGAAGTGGTGTATTCGCCTTGGTATAGTGAGAAGTGACCCATTGAGTTTTTTCCTTTATGGACATTTTCTTTAGTTTTTATCTTTTCTTACTCTATTGTGGCACTATATCATAGTGGACTCATGATAAATTTGGGCCCATCATATTGTTAATTGTTTTTATCCCTCATTACTTTTAAATCTATATCAATTATCAATACAATTTTAGAGTTAAAATCGATCCACATCCATGCATTATTCTCCTCATCATATCATTTGGACTCAACTTTTAATTGTCTCATCGTCCGGACAGTTGATATTTTAGGTATGGTGTTAAAAATGCTATATAATTATAAAATCTCACGTTGAATAAATATAAATACATTTATAAGAAATAGGGAAATAAAATTCAAAATCAATCTCACTTTTATATAACAATAACATTAAAGATGTTTAACTATATATATATATATATCGATTTGTTGAAGTGCTAATTGCTAAGAGAGTGAATCACATACAATTCACATTAAAACTATCCTTGATAATGCAAGCAGTTAGGGGTTTAATACTTCCTTTTAAAACAATAACTGTAAAGATAACATCAGTAAATGTTGATGAGTTACTAAATTTGTTCTTAAGAGATCAAGGATAAAAAATGCAAAAGGTGGGCGACTGTAGTTGAGAGACTGTAAGTATTGATTCATTTAAGATTTTGGTTGTTTCAAATTTCGAAATTAAAATTGAAAATGGAATCGAATGAAATCAGAAACGAAATGATTATTTTTCTCAAGCGTTTGATTCAATGAGAAAAATAAAAAAATCGTAATCGATTTCTTATAAAATTATTTTTTTTTAAATATAAGAATCGGGATGAATGTAAATTTTTTAATAAATTTCTATAAATTTTATTATTATTGTACATGGATATTGTTAATAATATTTTTATAAATATTATAATGATCATATTTAATTTTTAATTATTTTAAATAGTGAAAAATATTTTAAATAAGTATTTAACTTTAATTTTTTAATTTAAAAATATATGTTAATTTTTAATTCTATATTTTGTTAAATATTTATTTAAGATAATAAAATTAATATTTATTTTTTATCATTATTTTGATATTATTTTTATTTTTATTAATTTTAAATCTTTATTTATTAATTTTATTTAGTTAATATTTAATATTATATTTTTATTAATATTTTAAATAACACATGATAAATAATTATATATTTGACCAAAATTAAATATTTAACTTGATTCCCATAAAAATAAAAATTTGATTGTTTAGGAAAAAAGAGAAATAAGTCCTATGTATTTTTTTTTAATAAATCAAACGTTAGGAATTGAAATTACCTATTTTGATTTCGATTTCGAATCTTATTTTTAACAAACCAAACCATCCATAAAGTAAGAGAATTATGTCAGCCTTATACCTTTTCTTTTTCTTATATCCTGCCAAATGTCTAAATCAATAGCTAATGCAGCCATTGAAGCTTTGTTTGTCTTGTCGAAAATATTTTCTGTACTTCTTTATATTTAAAATGCTCAAAAAAATTAATAAATATTTTATTTATTAACCAGTGAAAAAGTAAGAGATTTTCAAAGAAAAAAAATTCATTTCTTATATCTCACAAATTCATTATAATGAAAAAAAAAAAACTCAAATTAGCCATTAAATTTTTTCAATTGTGTCCAATTAAATTCAAAATTAATTTTAAGACCAAATTAATCTTTGACATTTGAAAATTAGTTTAATCAAACCCGAAATTAACTTTAGAATTAAATTAATTCCAAACTTTTTATTTTTTGGGTCAATTGAATCCAATATTTATTAAAAGAATTTTATATTTTCAATAATACAAATAATTTAAAATAAAAAATTAATTCTTAATAAAGAATAAAATTATTTATATATTTCAAATTTATAAAAATTTTGACAATTCACTATTTTTTTTCTCAACTTTCCTAATCACCAAACATTTTCCTCAACTTTCCCACCTAATAAACAATTTTCTTTTATTTTTTCAAATTTTCCAAATCATAAATATTCATATTCATTAATTTTATTTTCTAGTTTTAAAGATAATAATTATTTTCTAATTTTAGGATGGAAGATTTTGCATTTTTTTTAATTAAGAAAATTTTTTATTTTTTAAAAAATAAAATTAATTTTTTTATTATTAACAAAAAAAATTGATTTTTTTTATTATTAAAAAAAAAAGATCCAATTGACTAAAAAAAAAAATTCATGAACTAATTTGGTTTAAAAGATAATTTTGAGTTTAATTAAACTGATATTCAAATGTTAAGGGTTAATTTGATCTAAAAATTAATTTTGAGTTTGATTAGACACAAATAGAAAAGTTGAAGGCCAATTTGAGCTTTAATCCAAACGAAAACACATAAATATACATGTATTATTCCACTGATGAATGATACCAATAATCACTATCAGTCGCTAATAATAATTGAGAACTATTATATATCATTCACGACCAATATAATTTACTATTTTTATGTATTTTTTTATCATATTTTAACAATATATTTTAAAAATATGAAGTTGTTATAAGTTTAATCATGTTTAGTCTTATAAATTGAAATTTGTAAAATTTTCTAATTTTTAATATTATAACCAAACAACCTAAAATGAATTTTTTGAAAAATATTTTCTCATTTTTGCAAGAGAATTATTTTCAGTGATACAAGCCAAACCATGATTCTTACCCAGAATGTCGTAGCAATTGGTCTATGTTAATGGGCTTGGCAGTCATATTCATAGAGTCTGGTATTTGCAGGGTAAGTTCCTAATAACATCTTTTTTAAACAGCAACTAGTCCATGAGATCCTAACAAGATTACAGTAGAGCATTTGTGTGGTAAGCAAATAACTATGAGATTCTAAGAATAAGAAGAACGCATAGTTACTGGAGTTGTCATCTGATTAGTTACCATGATAAACTGCAAGTCCACTCTGCATCTCTAAAACTTTCTAAGGATTTGGAAATTCAATGCACAAAACAGTTGTAGTTCTTCTTCCTCTTCATATAAATAAGCTGAAAGGCCAGTGCTGATGCTTTGCCACTATTACCATGCACAAGATATAACAATGATGATTATAATTCAAATAAAATCCCAATTATTTCATGGGCAAGCACAAGATTTGGAGAAACAGGATATAAACAAAATTGATAGAACAGTTTCATAAAAAAAACAAAAGTGTTAGTCAACTTGATATTGACTCCACCAGTGTACAACCAACTAGTCACATTGGCATCAACCCAGTTAGCAGCAGCTGCAGGATCTTCACTTATCTCCTGCAACATGTAATTGGTAGAGCCAACATAACCTCAATGTCAGTGCCAATCAGAGCAGCTATTATCCTCTCATCAGCCTCAAAAATCTTCAATCTCCAATACCCATTTTCTCTATCATATGCATCACTTCCTCTGGGTGGATTAGGTGGATTGTCATGGTGCCCAATTCACTGCAACACTAGTGATTCCACAGTGGTAAAAAAGAACAAATACCAAACAAGATATGGGTATTTGCCATTTTCCCTTTTTCTTGAAGAATCTTTAATGGGGTTTGGTGCTCTATTAATCTTTCTTGAATTGAGAAAGAATCAAGAATATAGAAAGACAAAAAAAAAAAAAAGCATTTCCTTCCAAACGAACACAGCCTTTCCTCAATGCCCTTATACTGGCAGAAAATATAATTTCCAAACATGAACTCATGTGCATTCACCTCATGTATTCATCATATCTAAAAAACAGAATTGGAATAATTGATAACCACATGACTACAATCTCCCTGCCTGAAATTTGATTAATTTCATATTTTTCCTCAGTTTTGAGAACATCAAAAATCTCTTTGAACAGTTAAAAAAAAAAAAAATTCTCTCTGAACAATGCAGTACAATCAGTAAAAACCAACTCTCTGCATAAAATCAAAGGTTCAAACTACGGAAATTAACTTCTACCAACTCCCTAGTGAGAATATTCCAATTGGAAAACATAAATCCTTGATTTACTGCTCCTGAAGGAATATGTAATTTAATCATTCAACTGAATATCAGTTTCAGGAGCTCAATGACTTCCTAATATTTCGAAGGATACTCCACATAAAAGTGGATATCAAGAAGAGGATAATACCAGTAACAATGGCATGCTTGAGACCAAGATTCACCAGTAAGTTTACCAGGAGCCCAGCACCCACAACACCAAAAAAATTTGCTGAAACGGCAGGCCAGAATGGCATATCAAGAATTGAAGCTATGATGGCTCCGGTCCATGCTCCAGTACCAGGGAAAGGAACAGCCACAAAAAGCATCAGACCAAGCCACTGAAACTCCTCAACAGGGGCAGCCTTCTGTTTGGCATTCTCAAAGAGCATGTCAAGGAATCTAGATGCTGACTTGTTTGTTCCAGCAAGGAAAGAAGCAAATCTCTTCAAGTAAAGTATAATGAAAGGCACAGGAACCATGTTCCTACAATTAAAACCCCAAAATTTGTTAACTCAAGCTGAGTGCTTTTTTCTTAAACCAGTGTGCTTTTGCACTACTAGGGACGCAGAAAATCCCAGCCCGCCCACTTACTTGCAACTTGTATCACAATTTATGCACATGACTATTTATGAAAACAAACTTAACAGATGTTCCATTTGAAGGAATGTTTTTATCTCAATTACAAGCACATTTGAAAACCCATCTGAAGGAATGATTGTATCTCAATTACATGCACATGACAATGTATCAATTACATGGACATGACAATGTATGAAACAAACTTGACAGCAGTTGATTTGGGTTCAATTATAAGTTAAACACAGAGAACAAGCTTTCCTTCAAATGGGTTCTTTGCAATTGAGAAAAGCAAGGCAATGTTGTCCCACTAACGAATAATCGATACTTCGAAGTTAATAAAAGTAGCAATATCGTGAGTATTGATTGTAACAACTAATAAGCGAAAGAGAGACTAACCCAAGAACAGCTAACACAGTAAGCCTTATAGGCTTGAGTTGCATCCAATAACCAACAGGAATAGCCCCACGGAGCTCAAGCACTGGAAGGGTAGCAAGAGCAAACACCACAGCCTCATCTGGCCAGCCGAATCCTCGAAGAGCGCTAGCAATCTTTAGCCCAAAGCTCGAGGTTTTGATGGAATCAACAGCAGCATTAGAATCCCCTGAAACTGCAAACCAAGCAAGAGAAAGAGAAGCCCAGAACACAACCCAAAACAGAAACTTGGCTGGCCTTTCCTCAAAGAAGGGCAATGTCTCTTCATTTTGAGTCGGATCAAGAAACCCATCAGATGAAGCTCTAATTGGCGTGAAGGGAGCAGCCGAGAGAAGATCGACAGTTTTAAATGCCAAGAATGGCTTTGGCTTGACAAGAAATTGTTTGGTATAGGTAATAGAAGGATAAAAATTAGAATTCACACATTTGGGCAAGGCTCTGAGATGGGTCTTTCTAAAAGAGAAAGATCGTAGCAGTGGGGACACAGAGGCAGCCATAGAATTTGAAACAGGAAAAAAAGAATTGGGTTTGGTTGCAACTTGCAAAGCTTAAAAATTCAAAGGATATTCACAGGAGCTCAATCAAAATTTGGGGTTTTTGGGAAATTACGTGATTTATTTAATTGATATTTCACATTTTCCTACTTTTTAAGTTCAGAATCAGAATTGAATGCTGCAGCTAGGTCTAAATAATGAGGAGGTTTAAAAGGGTATATATACTAATAAATGGAAGACTATTGCTTTGACTATGGCAGAAATGAAACTGAAGTTTCATGGTAGTATGTTTCCATTGGGAAAATGTTGGTATCTACAAAAACATTCGATTTGGGATTTGGTAAGTAGCAAAACTATGAGATATTTTAATGTGGAAATCAACGATCAGAGAGATGAGCAAAAGCGGCATTAACCAACAAATAGGGAGGATTTACCAATGTTATGATGTTTTGTCAGGAGACAGTAATAATAAGAAATTTAATTGTGAACAAGATATTTACTTGTACACTCACTAAATTAATATTGTATATATATATATATATATATATATATATTTTTTCTTTTTTTGCCAAACAACAAAAAGATTTCATTGATGAGGGGCATTAAGCTCACTTCAATACAATTTGAAAAAATAATTTTAGTATATGACCAGCTGAATAACAATAGGATGAACCTGAATTTAGGTTTTTTGTTATTGGGCTTAAAGCCCAAAGAGCTACAAACACAATGATTTGGAAAGAATTACAACTTAATCCCTGCTTTCTGCTTTCTTTTCTATAAAGGTCCTCTCTCTCCAAGAGCAACCCTACCGCCGTCGGTAACAAAGAGAGAGAGAGGGGTAACAAACATAGCTGGATAACAGCTTGACCGATCCCACTAATCTTGCACTGATAGATCCAAACACTCACTCATTTCATATCTGAACAAGCAAAATCGAACCATAATAATCTTGAATTTGATCTCCCACATCGGATCTGTCTTTATCGGTAAGTCATGGCCAATAAGCTTTCTAACATAAACCCACTGTTTATCCCAAGATGCTCCACCATCGACTGCCGTTGACTTAAACTTCATCCACCACCTTCCATCTAGAAGAAAGTCGTTAGGAAAATAAAGACGGTGGGAAATCCGGACTTTGCCGGCAACCTTGGCTGTCAAACAGGACGGAGACAAAATAATTAAATATTCAGCTCGATAACAACAAAAGAAGACTGAAATCCAAAGAAAATTAAAGATAAACTCTTATTAGAGAAAAAAAAGACAAAAAACAGGAAAAAAAAAAAAGGATTTCTTATAGTGACCGGACCACCGGAGAGTTCCCCATTAAAAACTCTAAATCTAGAGAGAGAGCAAAGCACGCTAGTGAGGAGAGAGAGATAAACTTTAGTTCTAGTAGACGGACAACATTTTGCGAGAAAAATTTTACATTGAAAATTAAAATATTAAATAATATTTATTAACCATTACTTGAATAATATTAAAATTATGTTCAAGACATTGAAATCTCAAATTCTATTAAATTTAATTTAACAATAATTTTTTTAAAAAATAATTAAAATAAGAAGAAGAAGAAGAAGCAGCAGCAGCTTGGAGAAACCCTCTTAATTTCAATACAAAACTAGCCATAATTGTTTAAAAAAAAAAAAAACTTTATATGTCCAAACCCAATAATTTATTAGGCCCATTGACTAGATGACCTAATTAAACCTCTGTTTGACTTATAAAACGGCATCGTAGTCTCAGCAGCCACTTGTGGTCAACCTATGCCTTTACCATTCTCATCATGGTCTCAGCTCTGAACCAGTTAATACTTAATACTACTGTATCAGTTTTTTTACACGTTCCGTACGTGAAAAGCAAATATGAGTCGCAAGAGAGACAAACCCTACTTCTCGCGTCACGACCGCGCTCCCTTCCCTAAACGGCGTCGCCCTTTGCCTCCTCCTCCTCCTCCACAGTCAGTCGAAGACGGCAATGATAAGCCAGTGGCGAAACAACCTCCGCCGCCTGCTGTGGTGATTATGGGTCTGTCTATGAATTGCTCCGTTCTTGACCTCAAGTCGAGGTTCGAGATCTATGGTGCTATCTCTCGCATCCGTATCGACCGTGATGGTGTTGGTTTCATAACTTTTCGCTCAAAGGACTCGGCTGAAGCTGCCATTGCTGCTGCCCTTGACGCCTCCTTTGGCATCACTGTTGATTCCAAAAAAGTGTGCACTTTTCACTCTCAATTTTAGTAATATGCCTCTGTTTGGTTGCTGAGAGAATAAAATTTTGAAAAAAATTCAAAACCCTAATTTTCAATAATTTGGGCAATTGGGTGAAATTTAGCTCTTCGAAGCATCTAACTTTACTTGTTAAGCTTCACAATTATTTGATTTCTCAAAACAGGGTTTTATTTCCATGGGCTTTGGTACAGGTACAGGTATTGTGGGCAACGGATCCGCTTGCGCAATGGAGGGAAGGAGTTGGGGTTGTAGGAGGTAACAAGAAAATTGGGTCATCCTCCAAACTTTTGCGGGCTGAGATAACCTTAAGCAGACATGGCAGAGGTAATAAGCTCGCTTCAGCTATAGTGAACCCAAGAAGTGGTAGTGATACTTCTGCTGCTGTGTTAGATGTGCCTTTCAAAGGCAGGGAGATAGTTGCTTATGATGATATTCTTTAGCATTTGTTTTTCTCCTAGTTAAGATGGTCTATTTTGTACCAGTATTTTGTGCTTATGGATAGGATCTGAAGTTTGTCTAGAAGTTCAATTAGTGAAGGTCTTTGGCTTTTTAAGATATTTTTTCATATTGATTATGAAATGTAGCATTATTTTATTTTGTTTTTTCTTGATCTTGGGTTTGTAATTGTTTCTTGCTTTAAAAGTTTTATTCAGCATAAATGTATATGTCTATCTAATAAGAGTTAATAGTTTTGGATTGGAAATGAGTTGTCCTTTACTTTATATAATATATTGATACCTTTCATTTTCTTGAAAAGCAGTTGAGGCATGTTTGAATGAATTCATAGAAATTATGATTGAACTTTTTGATTGACGAGTAGTTTTTTTGTGGTTGTTAAGACTTAAGCCAGAGATGCATTTTTTATCAAGCTCAATCAAAGAGTTGAGGATAGTCTTTGGTGTATTGTATGAGAAAAGATTATGAAACATGGAAAGATTTTGATGAGTTAATTTGGCATGCACTGTGCAACATATTTGCCTATTGATTGATCAGGCTTTCATTGCCCATAAAGACTGTTGCCTTGCCAGCTGCATCACCCATTCCTTTAGCATGGAACTTCACTCCAATTTTACTTGCGATTGCTCGCATCTCTATCATTTTTGAGTTTTTGATGGGGGTGACATTATTTCTCGTGAGTCATTCACATGCATATATTGGTCTATGTTAATCTAGGTCATTATTTGATTGAGGAATAAATTGTGAAGTTCTGAATATTGGAAGTCTCAGGTAAAGCAGTGCAACTCCAACTAAGATAATTGAACAGTAAAATGATAAGTCGCAATTCAGAGCCAAATCTACCCATACATATATATATATATATATATATATATATATATATATATATATATATAAACGATCAATTTGCTTTATAAGGAATGAGGTTGTAATCAAACAGTTGATGATGCTTTTCCATGGTAATGGTAGTTCCATTTTGCTTATTGTTCTTATTTTGTAAAGCAGAGAGCCAGAAAAACGAAACTAGATTAAATTTCAGAGGATTCAGGAACCAAAGTCTAGATCAAAGGGATTTCTTGGCACTCCTGTAACTAAAGATTTTAAAATGGATTCTTTGTTATTAGACTAAATGGTTGACTGGTTAGACTACTTGTTTGGTAACTTTTTTTTTTTAAAAAAAAAAAAAGAAGAGGAGAATTGTGCAAAAACAGTGAAGGCTTGAAGCCCAGCAAGCCCATCAAAGTAACGATGCCGTTTTACTTTAATTTGAACTGGAAAAGGAAACGACGCCGTTGGCCTCTGTGTCAAAATGCAAAGAAAAGGCCTCTTTGGATATTGATAATGGAAGAAAACGAAAAAGGCGAAGAAGCAAAACAACCAAAAGAGGAAGAAGAAGAATTGCAGCAGCGACTATGGAGTTGGGGAGCAGGAACGGATGGACAGCTAGGCACAGGCAAGCTCGAGGACGAACTTCTCCCTCAACTCCTTCACCTACCTTCTCTCTCCTCCGCTGGACCCATCTCCATGCTTGCCTGCGGCGGCGCTCACGTTATTGCCTTGACCACTGGTACTTACCTGACACATTCACACTCCAACCTTTTACTTTTTTTTTTTTTTTTGAATTGAACATTGAAATCTAATTGAATTATAGCTATAGGCGCTCTCTGTTCGATGTTTGATCAAATCACTTTGCAGGTGGGAAAGTACTGGCATGGGGCAGAGGGACTTCTGGTCAGCTAGGCCATGGTGATATGCTCACTAGCTTACTTCCAAAGCCCGTAAATTTCTTCGATATGAATATTATAACTCATGTTTCTGCTGGATGGAGCCACTCAGGGTTTGTTTCAGGTTCATTTTGCTATTATAATCCCCTTCGATTATACATCCATTGTGTCTCTTTCCTTGGAAGAAAAGGTTTTTCCTTCAAAAATTTCAATCTGTTATATGATCTTTTGCTTGTTGCCCCTTTTCAGATACAGGATGCCTTTTTACTTGTGGGGATGGCTCATTTGGTCAACTTGGGCATGGGGAGTATAATTCCTGTAGTAGTCCTGTTAAAGTTTTATTTTTTGCTAATAGGCATGTTGAGCAGATAGCATGTGGTATGCGACATTCCCTTGCTTTGTTGAGAGGTAAATGTGTATTTATTGAATTAATATGTATATTTTGCTATTAAAGGCATGGAGATGCTGTTTTATGAATGATTACATATCCATTCAATATACTTCTGGAATGAGTTTGGTTATTTTAAGATAAAACTTGATTTTACCTTATGTGAACCATGACCAAGAAGCAGATGAACAAGGTCAATGCCTTTTTTTTAAAGATAAATTTCTGTTCTTTAATGTATTCACTGAATTAATATGTGATCATGAACAGGAAAAATATGATTTGTTTCTAAACTTAGAATGCAACTCTAAAATTGTTTCTTCAGATCAATTTTTTGTAAAGAGAGTTGCTTTTCAGTGAAATGAACCGAATGGATATGTAGCAAGAAAATTTGTCATAACACATGAAAGTACAAAAATTCCATGGTGTACAATATGTGTGAAACTTAGCCTCACCACTTATTTGGTTCATGTTAATAAGTAAGGTATTGTGGTGCAGATTGTTCAGGAAATCAAGTTTATGGTTTTGGTTCTGGAAAGCGTGGTCAACTGGGTATTTCCAAAGACAAGATTAAATCAGTTAGTCTTCCACAAGTTACCTGTGGATTTGAAGACATTGAAATTACTAGCATTGATGCAAATGGAGATCATAGTGCTGCCTTGTCTGGTGAGTAGGTCTATATTATCTCCTTTACACTGCATAAAGGTAGAACATAGAACTTCAAACATAAATATGTTTTACCCTGGGTTCACATTCGTGGAAGGGGCATGGCTTGAAGTTAACTTAACATGGAATTTAGAAAACAAAACGTACAGAAGTATATTTTTTACTCAAGATTACATCTATTCTATTGTAATTTATGCTATTTATTTTGAATTAATGTTTGTTCTTATTGATGTTTTATCTCACTGGTCATATCAGCTGATGGCCATCTGTTCGTTTGGGGAAGAGGGTTTGCTAGCACTTCTGATGTTGTTATTCCTCAGTGTTTGGTTTCATCTTTGCAATTCATCAAAGTTGCTATTGGATGGAGTCATGCTTTAGTATTGACTGGTACATGCATACTTTTCGTTTTTGGTCAAGTCCAGCTCTTCTTTACTCTTATCCCATCTTTTTATCTTTTGGTGGTGGATATCTTTAACAGCTGATGGTGAAGTCTTTATCCTTGGTGGTAATCGACATGGAGTGCTTAGTGATCTTGAGAAAATAAGCACAATGAAGCAGTTAACTGGTAATTCATAACTTTGATTGTATGAGAATTACTATAAATACATATTGTGTCAAAAACTTTTGATTTTATTCGACACTCAAAAATATCAAACTGGGGAAAGTAGTTTGTGCACTTTCATTTTACTCAGTGTTTTAAAAACCGGACTGGACCAGCCAGTTCAACTGGAAACCGCTGGCCAGTCTGGTTCGATTCACTAAAAAAAGGGGATTTCCGGATAAACTACCCTTTGACTAGTTTTTGATCGGTTTTTGCCGGTTTTAACTGGTTGGATCTCTATTAATGGGAACCTGACCTCTATTAATGAGAACTTGACCAAAAAATTTTAAAAAAAGAAGAGAAATGAAAAAATTTTATCCAATCGGTCCGACCGGTTGAACCGCGAACTAGTGAGCTAACCGGTTCGGTCACCGTTCCCATTTTTAAAACACTGATTTTACTATCATGATAGGAAAGGAAGTGTCAGTTTAGCAGTGTAGATCACAATCTCTTGTTATTCAAAACTTTGGTCCCAGAGCCAACGAAGCTATCTACAGCAAATTATTGTCCTGCATATTCATTTTTGTATTTGCCTTTCAATTCTAATATGTAGTAATCTCTCCGTTTAACTTTCCAACAGATTCTACTCACGCTGTTTTGGATAGAGTTTCAAGTCTTGATGGGGTGAAAGTTGCAGAGATTGCAGCTGGAGCTGAACATTCTGCTTTATTGACAGGCAAGAGTTTGTTTACTACAAAGTTACATCTTCTCATTTTTTCCCTTCTCAAGGATTATTTGATAATATGAGCTTCTGTCTTGATGTTATTTTAATCAAAGTGGATGGAGTAATAAAAACATGGGGATGGGGTGAACATGGTCAACTTGGTTTAGGGAACACAGTTGACCAAACCAACCCTCAAACAGTCAATCTATGCCATGAAGCTCAGAACCAAGAATTCATCTCGAAAGTGTATTGTGGCAGTGGATTTACATTTGCTATAAGCTCACCCTCACTTGTAACCTGACTGTATTTTGAAGGTAATGAAAAATGTCTTCATTGAGTCCAGTCATAGGCAGATCTATTCAAGGAGTGGGGGCAGCTGCCGCACTGAGTTTTATAATTTCATCTCTAAAATATACATATTCACAAAAATGCTTTCACTTAATTTTGTCCAAACTAAATTACAACTTACAAACATTTCCATATAATTTATTGTTATTCTTATTATTTTAGACCCTTTTTTATGTTAAAAATAAATAAATAAAAAGCTCCAATGAGAAAGACGTAATCGTATAAGAGATGAATGGTTGAATGATTGTATGATTACTTATATAGAGAAAGACGTGTTTGATAGTATTGATAATAAAAAAAATTATACAAAGGTTTCGACATATGAAAACGCAAAAGAAATAATTGTAATTTTTTGAATTAATATTATGTTTTTATTTTGAATTTTATATATATATATTTGTATGTATAAATATGATGTTATTTCTTTACATGTGTATGTATGGTTACACTTATAATTTTTTCTGGATATGCCCTTAGTCCAATCCAGTCCAACATGTAACATTAACTACATTATAGAGAGGATTATTGGCAAGTTTTAGTGCCATTTCTTTGGAAATAAAATGTCTTAACTTTTAAAATTTTTTAATTCAAGTATTTCATTTGAAATTTTTGAACGATGATTCACTGAATTTAAAGGTTGCTCACTGCAAATTAATAATTAGAGAATTCAAATACTAAAATGGTAGCTTCTAACAGGTAAATGGTAAACTATTGGCTGCTCAATATAAACCAACTGGCAGTTAACTTCACATGGCTGATTCTTAATATCTTGCATTTTGTGATTATTTTCAATTCTATTCAGTATGGTAGAAGACTAAATTAATTGTAGATTCAACCACTAAATTTAAAATGTTACTTAATCCAAATTCCAGACTCTTAAAAATTAGTAGTTAAGTATGGGAGATGAATTCAATATTATATTCAAAAGGATTTAAGAAAAGGAAAAGAAAAAAAAAAGTCATTTTTATTTTTTATTTAAAAAAAAAGAATAAGAATTAGGTCAATACCCTAATGGTGGAATGTCTATCTTATAGTGCAGAAAGTGAGTGTTTATCTTGTAATGCAGAAAATTGAGTGTCTATCTCGCAGTACAGAAGGTCGGATTTGAACCTTTGTCAATCCTCAATCCTTTTTAATGAATTTCTGATGTTAAAAAGAAAAGGGAGGGAAGAAGAGAAATAATTTTATTGATGGGCTAAATAAGAGATACCGCTGTGGACATTGACACACCAACATTTGCAACGTTTCAAATACTATAAACCTCCGAAAAAGGACCCTTTTCACTATCACCTGTAATTAAATACCCAGAAAATGATAAGAAGCGCGGTAGCGGTTAGAGGTAATAAAGGCGTCACCGGAACTGTCACCTCCAACGCCGGAGATGTCAGGCTCCGAGCAGTTATTGGTAACGCTGTCTTCGGCCGCGGTTCTACTGTCGACGTCGATGACTTCTCTCTCTCCGTCGAGAAACCCGGCTCCTTCATGGTTGAGTACGACGTCCCCAATCAGGTCCTTAAACCCCTCCATTAGCTTATTCTCTGTTGTTCTCCTGGGTTCCAATTTTTTAAGAAAAGGTTTTAGTTCTGTGCAGGATTTGCAATTTCAATTTATGAACACTGTGAATTTATTGGAGAAACAATTGAATTGGACTTATACTCACTCGAGAAGCGAAAATCGGACGGTTTTAGATGGGACTCTTGTTCTTGACTCAGCTAACAAGCTCTCTGCTAGCTATAAATTGGGTTCCAGGAATTGCAATTTGAAGTACAGCTATATGTACAGAGGAGTCACTGCATTAGAACCAGGCTATGACTTTGCGAGGAATTCTTGGGAATTGGCTATGTCGCATAGATTTGATAGTGATGTGATCAGAGTTTATTACGAGACAATGAGCAAGAATTTAGGAGTTGAATGGTCGTCGAAATCATTGCTGAACAAAGAGGGAGGGATTAAGGTATATGGCTCATTTTCTTTTTCTATGTTGGTTTACTCTCTTTTATTTGATCTTAGCTCTGCAATTTCAATGATTTTAGAATCAAAAATAAGAAATTTGCAGCAATAAACTTTCCTTCTGTAGATGTAATGGCCATTCTTAACACTAGGAAATTAGCCTGCAAGGGAGTTTCTTGTAGGATTTTTGAACTTGGAACATCTGTAGTGCAGCTTTGGATCAAGAATTTTCTTGATTTAGTTAGACTAAGAGAATCAGATATGAAAGCTCTCATCACATTAGTTGAGCTTTTTGAACTTTCAATTATATTTAAGATGGTGATTAGATGCCATTGTAGATTATGTTGATTGGCCATTAAGATTCAAGTTTCTAACAAAAATACTGGGTTTATTTTGGGATTGAAGCTATGCATTGAACTTAATGCTTGTTATAATATGTGCAAAATTGCTAAATTCCAATGGATCAATTTGGCAGATTTCAGCATCATTCAATTTGGCAGAGGGGCTGCACATGCCAAAATTATCTGCTGAGAGCTCATGGAATTTTGAGATGTAACTCACCCATTGTGTGTAACTTGGTGGAGTTTTTTTCCTATTCCTACAAAAAGGAACTAATTCCGGTTCTTTCTTGTATCTCATAATATATGAAGTTTATTTTGCTATATAGTGCTATCTTAATGCCTAGCAGTTCTGCATTTGTTTTCAATTTTCTCTCCGTGTACTTTGTTAGAAGTATTGCCATTGGGCTTTATTCAGCAAGCAAACTGCCACTTATTTATTTCCAGTACCCGATTCAAATATATGGTAAGGGAATTTTGAGATAATGAGATTCGCAGGGTATAAAACATTACAGGTATAAGAATTTCTCTAAAGAAATTAATTGAATGGGACTACATTGTTATACACATGGAACAGAGAAAAAAACACAAAGCCATATTATGATGTTCTGCTACATATCCTAATCCTCTAGGGTAAAAGAATGATCTACAGCTTACTCTATCTGTTAACTCTACAAGGGGAAGAGTGAAAGGAAAGAGAAATCTTGCTGGATGCATTTCATTCTTCAACATTTCACGATGATGGGAGTATCTTCATTGCATGCCTTCTATATTATGTGATAATGAGTAGATTATTCTCGTATCCGTCATTGTGAACAATAGGGCGAAGGGGATCAATCCTCCACTCCCCATCAACAATGAACTTGATCTGTAACACAAGATAAAATGCTGAAATGCTCTCATATGAGAGAATCTGACAACATACACCACAACTAGGTTTACAAGCATAATTTACCTGGTATTTGCCTGGGTACAATTTCAAGCACAATGAAAAGATACCTGTGCTTGACTTCTGCATCTTTCTCTACAATATAAGCAATATAAATTACTAACCATGGTCAAGATACGCATCTGAAAGGAAGTGAAAATAAGGTTTGGGATCACAAAAAAATAGTGATAATAACCAGCAATAACAGAGATGAAGAAACAATTGAAACTGAAATTGAGCAAATAAATATAGTATCAATATCCTAAGTAACTCCCAAACCCTAGAAAAACTTGATGAGCAATTCCTGAATATGCTCTTTAATTCTAAACCAAACTTCCTAAGCTACTCCTAAACAAAGGAATAAATTTTTTTTTTAGTAAAACAAGTTTTGTTCTTCCTCGATAAAAGTTAAGCTCAGGTGATCATTAGGTCCATCACTACAAAATCTCGGTATCAGGAACTGCAAGTGGGTGAGTCAGGCTCGTTAGGGCTGATTTCCCCTTCTCCTCTCAAGCTTTGCTGCAATTACCTCTCCTGCCCTCACTCCACCAACTGGGTGGGGCAACATATATAATACGCATTCATCACATCACCCCACTTGCACGAGCACAATTCCAACAAATGCCCTGATCTGCCCCATCGATGGCAGAGAACTGATTATCAGAATGATGAGACTTGCAAACAAAAGAAATAGGACATAAAGATCTGCAGATCTAAAGGTAGTGTCGATTGAGGTTAAGTTTTATATGTTATCTTGTTCAAGTTTTTGATTGAGGATTTGTGAGTGCGAGTCCTGCAGATACACGTGATATGAAACTTGGAGACAAATATGGCATTGAGTGATGGTTTGACTGATGCCCAACAGATATACTCAAACAAAGAGATGGTTATTGAACTTGCAGTCTCAGGAAGTGATTATGGAGAGGGAGATTTAGGAAAGGGGAGAAAGAGAAGTACATATAAACTGGCATGGTTACCTGCCTCATTGTCATCCCATTTTCCAGCATCACAAAAGCTTGTTGCTGAGAGCCTTAAAGCCTCAATAGCCCTCGTATTTATTCTAACAGGATCATGGACTTGTGTGAAAGGGGTTACTGTATAAGAGAAGTTGTTGGAGACTAAACAAAAGGGCCAACCAAACAAAAAATACCAGCCTGCTGATATCATGAGTCTAATTTCAATTATGACATTCTCGAGCAGCCAGGCCTCCTTGTTAGACTGTAAGAATATATTTTGCTTCAAATCTTCTCATTAACCCGCAAACACATACAAAATAGAAGTCAAGCAATAACATAACCCTTTGATTCAATAGGAGCTAAACAATCATTAGCTATGCTAAAGATGTGTGAAGAATTAAAGCCAAATGTCACACCTCCCTCCTCTTCCTCTTGCAAAAAGCAAGGAGTTAGAAGTCCTGCTGCTGTCCTGGGTCAAGCCCAGAAGAGGTAGGGCCCTCCCCCAGCGGAATGTCGGGAGAAAAGTACCCCCAAAAAGAAATGCCACACACTTACGCAATATATGCCCAACTTTCTTTTCAGTTAGAAGGCAACATATTTCTCCGCTACCTTGTAGCATGCTCTCTTAAGCCATATCGTACTCTTTTAGCTTCTTTTTCCAAAATTACCAAGTGCTGTCCATGATTCACAAAAAAAAAAAAAAAAAAAAAAAAAAAAAAAAAAAAAAAAACCAACCAAGCCATCTTCAACCTACTCTTGTTCAAGTAAAATTACAAGAGCTGACATTTGACTGGTCTACTTAATGCAATAGGCCTTCCATCTAAATGAGGTCCATGTTGTGGGACGTTCATCACGGTCATAGATAGCTGATCAAAACCCCACAAAGCCCAAGGGTAACCAGAAACCAGCAAATTTTGCAAATGGAGGCTTGCCAAGGGAGTCCTATGTGACAACAAGATTCTCAATAAATTGAAAGGAAAATTTTACTGTACGGTTATTCAACCAGTTATATTATATGTTAGTGAGTGTTCGACAATGAAAGGGCAACATGTATCGAAAATGAGTATTGCCAAGATGAGAATGCTAAAATGGATGTGTGGCCATACGAGAATGGATAAGATACGTAATGAAAGCATTAGAAATAAAGTGCAAGCTACATCGATTGAGGACAAAATGAGAGAATGGAGATTAAGAAGATTTGGGCACGTGAAACGAAGACCTAGGGAAGTTTCGGTTAGGAAAGTTGAGCACATTGTGATAGAGGAGAGGAAAAAAGGAAGAGGTAGACCTAAACTAATTTGAAGGAGAGGAATACAGTATGATTTAGAGACATTACAATTATCAGAAGATATTGCCCAAAATCGCTTAGAGTGGAAACAAAAAATTCATATAGCCGACCCCAATTAATTTTGGGATTAAGCTTAGTTGAATTGAGTAATGTTCATGTGAACATTATAGTTCAGCAATTACTTCTCTCAATATGAGTAGTAATTAGTAAGTTAGAAAGGATACGACACCCCAAGAAATCAAAAATAACACAAACAAGATATTATTGCATTGCCTTTGATGATTAAAATCTTCTTAAGACATATCGTATCTTATGCACAACATTCACTACTATTTAATTTCTAGCTACTTAATTTGAAACAGATTCAAACCTTGGTGGTCCATCCATCAAATGATCCTGCTAAAAACACCTCTGAGGCTGAATTAGGCCAAACTATGCAGGCAGTACGAAGAAATCGTAAAGCTCTTCGAGCATCATCAACCCTTCTCTGTTTCTCTTCTGCTATCTTTTGTGCTTCACTGTTGAATTATGAACATGACACTGTAAGTAGTAAAGTAAACTAGAGTTATGAAATCATTAGATTAATAAAATTGTGCATACATTATTGCAAGTGCCATTTTCCCTTCTAATACAGCTAACTTAGCTCGCAGAGATCGTAATTTAGCCTGAGCAGTCATGATCTCATTTTCTTGTAACTCCCAAGCATCAGAAAGCTTCAGCAAATCATCAGAAGAGTTTTCTTGAACCTAGAGAAGAATTAGAACAGGATTAGGAACTGTTCAAAATATGATTGCATGATGATAATGCTTTCATAAAAAACTGCACGCACAATGGACTCTGCCCAATTAAGAAAATGAAAATGAGGTCAGGAGCATGCAATTCTGTTCCTTTCTTGAAAGAAACAAAACTTTATTCACAGCACATACTGCAGATTAAACACCAAAGTCATAACCAAATCTAAATTTTAATAAATAAAATTTGCAGTCTATTATCCTGATATTTTCGAAGGACAATATGAAAAATAGAGGAGAGAGATATTAATTCAGGCAATTAAAGGAAAAAGAAGAAGAAAAGAGAGAATGATCATACAATCATGATTTTTTTCTCAGCAAATTTTCCCCCATGAGCATTGCAGTGCTAATGAAGTAAGACACAAAGAAATGCTAGATGCAATTCAATGAGCAGTATATAAGTTTATATTCACTTATCACTGTGTGATAAAAATTGGGGCACAGTATGTTTCTACCAAATATTTCTGTAATGTGTTCCAGTAACATATTTTTTAGGTGAACCTAAGGCCACAGCAAAATCTTCAGTTTGTTTTTTAAAGAAAGTAGAAAATGTTATCACGGGACATTGCACAGAAAATAATCATGCAGATAACTAGCAAAGATCAGATACCCACTTTCTCTAACGCATTTTCATCAGCATTTGATTTTAATGAGTTAAGCACAGAGGAAAGCTCTGACTCCAAGTGCAAGAGGCGATTTCGTATTTGATTGTACTTAATCCTTTCATGAGAAGAGTTCTCTTTCCTACAGTTTAAAGATGCAGTACCACCCTCCCTTGTTTCAAGTATTTCATCTCTTAAATCATCCACCTCATCTCCTGCTCTAGTTCCGCATGAAACGAATTCATCAGCTGCACATTGCATATATAAAATACAGGTAAAAATATACATAATTTTAAACAATGAAACCACCAGAGACCAGAAAACATAATACCTTCAAATTCCATTTCTGAAAAACCTGCCCTCCTAATGCTCCACGTCCTCCATGCATTGGGCTTAAGTGAATTTCCTAAACCATCAATATTTGATAGAGATGTGCCATGACTTAGCTTGCCCTCTGAATCATTGATTATGTCATTGTTAGGGTTTGACGATGCAGGTCCATTGTTTCTTTCCAGACCAGCAACAGCAACTGTCTTTAACAATGTAACAAATAAGTTAGATTTTATGACAAACATCCAACTGCTGCTCAATCACATCAGTGCCAAAATTTTTTGTTCTTTTTAGGAAAAAAAAAAAAAAATCACTATCACATTTTAAATGACTATTGCACTCAATGCAAACATTACCCCCCCCCCCCCCCCAAAACAACAAACAGCTGCTGAAAATAAAAGGTGAGAAAAGAAAAAGATTAATGTAGCCATGCAAATCGATAAGAAATTAATTATACATTCTAAGTTCTATATATCCTAACCAGAAAACACCTGTAAAAAGAAGAATTAAATTACCAAGGATGGAATTAAAGAATGAAGCAAATAGCAAAAACTTTAAGGCTATGTTTGGGTTGAGGAACTTTGGATGAGGAATTTAAGAACAATTCATGAATTTATTATAGATCCCTCGTTTGGCTCAACAAAAACAGAGTAAAATCTATGGATTTTATGAAATCCCTCATTTTAATGAACAAGGGTCAAGGGATTCTGTGAAATATTTTTTATTGTAAAAATGCCCTTCAATTCCATGGATTTAGTATCCATGCGGAACAAATGAAATTCTATAAATCCATGGAATTAAAAGATTCTAAAGTCCTTAATCCAAACATAGCCTAAACAACTTCACTCTTTTGTATAAAAATGGCTTGAGATGTCAATCATTTTACTTTTTAGGATAATAATACCCCTGGATTGTTTTTCATTTCCTGATTTGAAATTTTGATTGACAATAATATACCTGGATATATAGTTTTGAATGTTTATTTCTATATTTAAGAACATTTCACTGCAGTTACTTAACAACTAGGAGTTTATTAACCATAAAAGAACAAATACCACAGCGCAGTCAATAGAAAGCAAGAAAGCAGATAGCATTAAGCCATAAGGTCATTAACACAATATGATGGTTGATATAAATACTTGTATGATAAGGAGTAAAGTAATCTCTCTTAATTCGTTGCTTTTAGATTTATAAGGTCATATTCTCCTCAGACGCAATATACATCTCGTACCTACTAGTTCACAAATGTATGAACCAAAAATAATGGAATTGAAAAACGATACATAATACTATTTTAAAATTAAATATATCAACTTACTACATTCTTTGCGCTTTTATCCAGCAAGTCGTGGTTAAGATTATTACTTTGGACATGAGCACTACCTGTTCTTTCTCTCAAACCAAACCCGAAATTCATATTCCTTTCTTTTTCCAATCGACTCAGTATACCCTCAATCCCAGAATCATCCTCAGCAGCTGCTTCTCTGAGTGCAAAAAAAATATGGGTAAAACAATATCCAAGATATTTATCAATGAGGAAATGAAAACTTAAGTTTGACATGGAATGGGGTTGAAGTCACCAGTTCCTGTCTCTTATACGTCTAATTCTGTTAATGGTTTACATTGATTTATATCTCAAACCGAGGTAAGACTGAAAATATCCTCGACTGAAAAATGGAAAAAAAAAAATTGTCAAAATATTACTATTTTGCAACTGCTTATCCCAAACAAGGGAAAGATGAAAAGATTGTAGCCTTTTAACTTCTTGTCACATCCTAACTTGGCATAATTATCCTATACTAGCAACTCATAATACCCCATCTATTCCAATATACGATACCTTCTTTTCTTGGAGGCATCATAATCACCCTATAATACCTACCAGAATACCGATTTTTTTTCTCCTTTTTCCTTCAAGTTGAAAGCTTTTTAATATCTTAATTTAAACCATAAAACATTCAGCTCTTTATCCACAAAATCTTACGGACAACAATAATCAAAACGGTTATCTAGTTAACCAAAAATTAGAAGCCTCACAGTGATCTACCAGACGAGGAAGGTGGAGGATATGAACCAACGGCGACGCGAAAGGAAGAATCTTCAGAACTCCATTCTTCGTTGCCCTCCAAAACCTTTTCTTGAACCACCGAATTCTTGGATTCTTTATCTGTTATCAAATCCCAATCCCTATCACCAGTACAAAGAACCCCCTCTTCCTCATTTACATTATCATCCAAATCCCAACCCGAAGCGAGCCACCCCCCTTGCTTTAAAATAGCCTCCACAAGGTCCATCCTCCCGGCATCAATTAACTGTTTCTTACTTGGAAACGCATCCTGTTTCTCTGAATTTTTCATGAACTCCAAAATCTCCTCTTCCAATGCAAAATCTCCCTCACTTTCCCAATCCTTTTTACACCTCGTCACAAACCCACCACAACTCCAAAAACAATCCCTATAATTCTTGTTTTTAGAGTCAAGAAACCCCAATAGAGAACCAGTCTCATTAGCTGCAACAAAGTGCAAAGCCATGAGCCGTTGTTTCTTTCTTAACTTGCTTTCAAAAAGATTGAAATGGGAGCTTAAATCAGAACTCGGCAATACAAATAAACGAGTAGGCAGGGTGGTAAAGGAGAGCATGGTTCAGGCATTTCGTCGAACACTTGGAACCCAATACCTAAAAAAATATCTAAACGCGCAAGCTAAAGAGAGCAAAGTGAAGTGAAGAGAGGTATCACCACACCAAGCAACGAACAATGGCAATGGAAAGCGTAATACCAATTAACTGTCTACTGTGGTCCTTTTTAGAGCGGGCAGATAAAACTTAAAGCCGAAGATGGAAAGCGACTTGATTTATAGGCAATGTCTATTGTCTTTTATTTCTTGTTTTGGACCCTACCGTTTCCGATTTGGGGTTCAAACCAATGTTTTCAAATTTTCGGTCTTAGAATCCGTAAAATCAAATAATCGGATAAGAGGTTCGACTAACTAAAATTAAATCGATATTAAATTAAAATTTTAAATGATATCAAATATTTATTATTTATATATTAAAATAATTTTAACATATATTTTATATTTTTCATTAAATTTACTATTATAAAAAAAGAAAAATAGTTAGCAGTAAAATTTTTCTATAAAAATATATATAAGGAAAATTAAATATTTCTATTCTTTTTTAAAAAAATATTTGATTTTTTTTTATTTATTACTATTTATTTACTCTTTTTAATATATATATATATATATATATATAAGAAATGGAGTATTTTTGAAAAATAGAGGTTAAACTCTGCAATGATTTTTCCTCCTCACTTGTTGATCTAGGAGACAACTATATAACTAAAAAAAAGCCAAAAATCTAAAATAAAAAAAAAAAAAAAAAAAAAAGGAGGAGGCAACCAGCAGCCATCAAATTTCAGATACGAAAATGTGTAAGCAGATGTCTTTCTTTCCTCTAAGAAAATGAAAGGCTTAGATATTTTTGCATGATTGATTAGTGAGCATCCTTTTCCTTCCGGTGTTTTAAGGAGCTAAATTTCCATGAAGCATAAATTTATTAAAAATTTCCCGATTTACAATCCTCTTAATGAGCATTTAAAGCCAAACTCGAAAAAAGCTTGGTTTGTTTGAATTAAATGTTTACATGGTTCGGTTAACTCGAAAAAATTGATTTGGATCGCTTGGTTCCCTGAGTTTTTCTCGGTCATGGAAATTTCGATTTTATGAGCTAATTCGAATCGACTTAGGGACTGATTTTCGGTTTTTCCAGTCCGAGTTTGACATGGTTCAAACCAATAAGCCGTTTTTAGCTTTTGAGTTTCAACTTGCAACACTAAAAAGGGCGTGTTTGGATGAGGTTTTAATGGGGACTTGCTCTTAGAATAAGCCAAATTCAGATTTCAGCATTTGCTTTTGCTTGTCCTGGGAGAATGAGACACCTTGGCTATTGCCTCCTGTTATCTAATTATCTTCTTTCATAAAGTTTCTTTTATTAATTTGAAACAAACAAAGTGTAATAAATAAATAATTAATTATGGCACTTAAATGATTCCAAACTTTCGTAAGAGAAGAGGCTTAATATATAAAGTATGCTTACGCTCTTACACCACCCATGTTGTTTCTTGAAGGCTGGTCTTCCTGCCACGGTCGTATCAAATAATTAATACGTTGCTCTTTTCAATAATTTTTTCCTAATTTCATGATCTTCCTTTTATAAAATTTATTTCAATTTAATATATTCTCTCTATTTTTTAAATATTTTTTTTTATATAGGGAAAGAGAAAAGGCTTAATATATAAGGCAAAAGCAACTGGTCATTTTAACTCATGAATTAATAAAATTATCCCTTTTATCTAATTTTTTTTTACTTAACCAAATCATAGTAACATACATAAATTAGAGGGAGAGTAAAAAAAAATAATTGATTATGATACTATTTCTCTATAATATTAAAAAAAAATTGAAAATCATTTTTTTATCTCTATAAACTATTAACAATTTCAATTTTAATAAATCTAAAAAAAATAAATTTCAAGTCATTTTAATTATATACATCATTTGATTCGACTTTTTAATTTATTAAGTTCTCAATCACACTATTCATATTAGTTTTGATGCCCATTAAAAAATGAGATATAAAACTATTTAATTTCTTCAATTTTATTTATTGTTACGCATCAACTTCTTATTCTTTTGCTTTAATTCATTATCTCTATGGTTTTTTTTTTTAACAAGAAAAGTGGCTAGGAAGATTATTTCTTAAAATCATGGTTCCTTTATGAGTTATTGTACAGATCTTCATTTATACTGTATTTGTATATATATATATATATTTTTACAATTCAATGTATTCTTGGATAAAAAAATATTAGAATCAGGAATAATTTGATCAATTTATGCGAAAAAATTATTAATTATTGTGCCCTATAAAAAAATTGTTCTGACAATATCCTTATCCTTCTTTTACTTCTTACTCCCTCCATTCATTTTTATCTGTCACTTTTTATTGTTTTACAAAGATTAATAAATAATTAATTACTCTAAATTTCAAGAATAAGATGATTAAATTACCATTATTGATTATAGAGTAATGGATAATATATGCATTAATTATAGAGTATATGATAAATATAGAATTGAAAAAAAAAATTAAAATCTTATTGGTTTCCTTTATAACTAACGCTTTACAAAATATTTGAAATTCCATTTAATTGTCATTTTTATATAATCAATAAAATTTAAATTATTTTTTGTCAATTTTGCCCTTATCATTATCAATTCAACGTTATTAATGATCAATACAATTCCAATGATATTTTAGTCTTTCAACTTCTTAATCCTAATGAAACTCTCTAAAGCGTCAATTATAAATGAACAGAGGAAGTAATAAAATTTTATTGTACAATAAAATCTTAATTTATTTTTATAGAAATTTAAGTTTTTTTTTTCAACCCCTATAAATAGAATTTCATACTTTTTTTTTTACTTATTACTCAACCTTATAAGTATTGTACATGAATTTTATTCTCTTATAATAATTATATATAATTATACATATTTACATTTGAATCATATAACTATAAATTATTTATTAATAAAAATAATTAATTTATTAATACATCCTTAAAATTATATTGATCATACGATTTGAATAGACTGAATGTCCTAAATGAATGTTATAATTAAATTAAACCAATAAATATTTAATTAAAAAATTATTTTATTATTTATAATTAATGTATAATATTTTTAAATTATATATTTTAGAGTTAATAAATTTCAAAGACTCACGTGCGAGGCATGTGCTACCAAAATTAGTATACTAAAAAAGTAGAATATAAACAAGTACATAAGCAAGCAGTTTTTGCTAATTAATTTTTTATTATACAAAGAAAATAATTTATCTTGAGAAGGAGCGATTTTCATATGAGATTTGTAAATTATATTGAAATAAAATTATTTTTTTAAGAAGGCAATTATTATATCTCTCTCTTCCTTTATTGCTTTGTTTTTTAGGTTTGTTAATTGGTTTGGGAGGGAAAAATTGAAGAAGATAATGGCGCCAATATTAGAATATCACTAATTTAGAATAAGAGTAATTTAGTTATTTATAAGTAATTAATGCATGTTTTTATAACTTTAGCTAGTTAGGTTTTGGTCATTTAGCACTGTTTATAGTAGTATTATATTATATTCAAATCCTTCTTTTAATAATAATTTTTAATGAATTTAACTCTAACATAAACTCAAATATTATATTTTTCAATTTTGAAAATAATTTCAATATTATTAAATTAAAATACTCATTTATAATTTTCAAAAAAAATGTTGAGGGAAATTTTTTTGGCCAAAAAAAAAAAAGTCTATTGGTTCAAGTTGAACTAATTTAAGGAGGCCCAATATAACACAATTTAAGATAACATTTAGGCTCGTTTATTTTGTGGAAAATATTTTTTATATTTTATGATGTTTAGAATATTTTGAAAAATTAGTTAATAAAAAATATTTTTTTATCAATGGAAAACTATGTTTTTTTTTTAAAGAAAAATCACTTTCTCTTCTCAAAACGGAAAGTCATTTTCTATATTTTGATAAACTTATTATAATGAAAGAAAAATATGTAAATACAAATTTATTAATATATTGATCATCGATACTCACACTAGTGACCACTGCCGATGACTATTGACAACCACCAAATTTATATTTATATGTATTTTTCTCATACTTAATAATAAAATTTTAAAAATATGAAATTATTATAAATTTAAATATGTTTATAATCTTATAAATTAAAATTTTTAATATATTTTAAATAAATTTTAATATTATAACCAAATAACAAAAAATTAATTTTTGAAAAAATATTTTTTTAAATAAATTATTTTTCACGAAATAAACGGAGTGTACTTTCATTTTAGTTTGAAAAAAACTCTCTCCTCAAATTAGGTTACCGGTGGGCCCTTTTTCTTTCTGGGTTGGGGCCTCTGAGATTATTGGGCTTTTAAATTAATTGTCAGATTTTCGTTTATCCTATGTGGGATGGACTAAGAAAGGGAAAGGAGCCCAAGCTATCTAACTAGGAAGAATTCGCAGCTTCTTTAATTGGAACTACACTTCCTATACTTCAACTTTAGTGGTTTTTATTCAAGAACGTAGTTGGGCTTAATTTGGGCTTTTCTATACCTACTTTATGCAAGGCCCATGGGCCTTCGAATTGTCCTTTTCTGTCTTGGAACAAAGATTTTTGTGTTTGTTGTGACCTACAAGAAGGGCCATCTTCAATTGCCAATTGATGATGTAATCATGGAGTTTACTATGATCCTCCATTATTGAATAAGAGCTTCTATTTCCAAGCTTTGTTTCACAAAACAATTCAGGTGATAGACATTTCTCCTTTTTAAGTTTATTATTATTATTATTCGGGTAAATTGTTAGAGAGGTCACTAAACTTTAAGCGTTGTTTCAAATTGGTCACTAACCATTTTTTTTCTTTTAGATTTGTCACTGAATTTTAAAAAATATATCAATATACGGTCACCTGACAGTATCGAACTAAAATTTCGGCCAGCAAGCTGACGTGTCATGATATGTCAGCAGGTTGGACAGTTAGATTGACAAATCAACGCCAGATCAGCGCCACGTCAATCAACTTTTCCATGTCATCTAATATTTTTTTATTTTAAAATAATAAACTATTTTTATTATTTATTTTAAATAATTTTTAAAATAAAAAAAAAATCATGAACCATGAGAACACAATCCAGAAAATTCAAATCCGATTCATAAGAAAAAATGAAACTAAAAGAATAAAAAAATTAAAAGTTCAAACTCAGCAAGATCTCTTTAAATTTTTTTAATAAAAATAATTAAAAAAAATCTAAAATTCAAATTCATATATCTTTTATTCTTATCTAATGGTTTTCTCATCGTTTCAAGAACCAATATTTCCAACACCCAATCTTGCAGAGGCAACTTTTGCTTCAAAGGCATCTATATCTAGCTTCTCTTTCTTTCATAAGGACTTTTTTTTCTTGGACTTCTTAAATTGAAGCATTTATTTATTAGTATGGAAATCTAACGTGATTTTTCTAGAGAAGCTAAGATCTACAAAGCAGTCCAGGTTCATTGTACCTAATTTAAATCCAAAGACTCTTCTCTCCTTTCTATATGTGTTGGTGTTTATGGTAATAAAAGATTTGACCACTCAGTTTGATCCGAAGCTGCCAACAGCCATCGTAGGGACTTGTGCTCTCGATCAGTGACTCCCAACACTGATTCACCTTATGTAGCCGTCACTTGTGAACCCGACATCATCACCGTCTCATGAGCTTCACCGGCTGTTGTGAACCCTCAATTTTGCACCCTTAAAATGCTGCAACTTGACACCTGCTAATTTTCGTGCGCTACGCAGAGCCGGTACGGCAGTCTCGCTAGCAGGCAGGAGTCAAGGGAGCAGCGCCCCCGAAAGGTAAACGATTTATTTCTCTCCAACACAGACCGATATCACTTTCCCGACTCCGACTAGACTTTCTGTACTAGACAGCCTTTTCCAGAAAATGACTCAATTTCTCCCGAAACTGACTGCCAAAATGTCCGATAATTAATTTCGGATCCAACGACAGTGACCGGTAATTTTTCAGACATCAGAATACCCTAGAAACTGACCCAGAACCTTCGAAAACTGACCTGAAAAGTCCCAAAAGCCGAGCCGAAGCCAAGAGCCTCGAGGAGCCGCGCAGAGGCGTGCGGCTTTCGCAAGCCTCTGCGCGGAGCTGCACGGCCTCCACGCGGCTTCCTCGCGGAGCCGCGCAGAGGCCTGCGGCTTCCGCGATCCTCTGCGCGGAGCCGTAAGGCCTCCATGCGGCTTCTGCGCGGAGCCGCACAGAGCCTCTAAGCGGCTTCGGCGCAGAGGCCTCACAGGCCCCGCGCGGCTCCGCTGCTTGTCTTCGCGGCTTCGTCCCTTTTTGTGCATTTTCGAAAATGTCCCTTCCTTTTTTCTGCTTATTTGTACCCATTTTGGTCTTTTTTTCACCCCCACTTTCTCTATAAATAGCCCTATTTCCCTTCACTTCAAAACACACAAAAAATCATTTGTGAATCTTCCAATTGATTTCTCTCTCTCTCTCTTATTAGTTTTGCTATCTCTCTAATTAATTAATTAGTTAATTAAAAATTAATTTTAATTAACTAATTAATCTTTTTTTTTTTTAAAAATTCCCACCAACTCCTAATTAATTAATTAAAAATTAATTTTAATTAATTAATTAATCTTTTTTTTAATTTTCCACCAACTCTCAATTAGTTAATTAATTAAAAATTAATTTTAGTTAATTAATTAATCCTCTTTTTTTTTTAAATTAAAGTTTTCACTCAAGTGTTAATTAATCATTTTAATTAATTAATCGTTTTAATTAATTAAAATTTGAGTAATTAATTATCTTTTTCAAAATCATTTTCATTTTCCGAAACGGAACTCCGCTCCAGTAAAACCACTCTCCCACCACTCAAACCCACCAAGAAGGTATAATATCTTATTCTCACTCAAATCCCAAATCAAACCAAACCAATCAAATTTGACCGATTTCTAAACCTTCTTCCACCTCATAGTGGAACGAACTACGCGGGTTTTGATTCCCATTCAATGGGGTACGTAGACAAGTTTGGAATCTAAATCCAAGTTTCAAATCCAAATCCCAACCAATCCCCTGCCCTTTTATTTTCCATGTAAATATCAAATTTATACTTTTCCATGTAAATTTTAATTAATGTAATTAGTTAATTATTTTTGGGAGAATAGGAGCGATTTTGTGATTTCCCTAATACCCATAAGGGTTAGAGGAAATACTCTCATTTACTTGTGGATGTTTAAATACTCACTTTTTATTTTTCCTGTCTCATAAATTATGCCATGTTCATACATTATTGTCATCAATATCCGTCATCCATGAAATCATTTTTCAAAAGTCAAATCAAATTTAAATGCCAAATCAAAATTATTTAAAACCAAAATCTAGTCCCTGACCCCAAACTTGGTTCGAAGATTAGTGATTTTATCCTTGGGTAAATTAATCAAAAGATTAATAAAATTGGAGTCAAATTGAATTTTTCCTTAATTTTTCCATTTAAAATAAATTAGGGTGGTGACTCCCGAATCCTTTTCGAAAAAAAATCAAAAATCAATTTTCTAAGGCGATAGCCGCTTCCAATCGTGAGCACCGAAACCCGTACCTAAATCTTCCTTAAAAATCGCTCGTGCCTTTACTTAAGACATCCATTTTCCCACGAGCGAGGGGAGGGGCGTTCGGGCGAGGCATCACAGCTGTTCCTCTCGACCAAGGTGAGTTCAGTCCATTATGAGCTTGAACGACATCATGACTGCTCCTTTGACTCTGATCTTTGAGATAATTTCAATCGAAATCTCGAGATTTGAATCGATGAGTATTTTGGGTTCATTAATTTTCCTGGATTTCTTGACTCTTCTCTGGTTATGTTGTTATTTGGATTTATTTTTTGGTAATCTACTGGTTCATATGAAAAGATTTGCTTTAGTTATTACAAATGTGGGTAGATTTGTTCCTTAGTACAGATTTAGGATTGATAATTTTTTTATCAAATTTCTGATATTTGATGGGATTCTTGTTGAAATATTGTCTTTTATTGATTTGTTAGATGGTTTTTTAAAGATGACCCAGCTAGCTATTTTTGCAATTTGGGCGAGTATAAGATATTTAGCAGATTTTAATAGACACGAATATCAATAAAAAATCGATTTGGGTTGAAAAGAAAAAAAGAGAGAGAGAAGATCAAGAGAGAGAGAGAGAGAGAGAGGTGAAAGAGAACGATGGTGAAGGTAGACAGAAAAATAATTAAATGAACAATAATTAATTTTTGTTTATTATTGGTAACAAGATTATAATTAATTAAGTGATTTTGTTTATAATTAATTTTTGTTTAATTAATATAAAAGATTTTGTTTATAATTAATTTCTCTCTGCCACGTGTTACTCATGTATTGGAAGTTAAGTGGTAATTCTGACTAAATCGGTTCCACATTCTACTAATTTAACTTGACTGATGTGGCATCCGATGTGGCATAACTATGTGACGTGACACTGACGAGCAATGATGTGTCAAGATGATTCATCTTATTTGCTGACATGGCATGCCACATTAGCCCACCGGCCAGAAAATACATCTGGTTAGTCCAGGTGACCGTATAATGATACAAATTTCAAAATTTAGCGATAAATTTGAGAGAAAAAAACGGTAAGTGACTAATTTAAAACAACACTAAAAGTTTAGTGATCTCTCTAGCAATTTACCCATTATTATTCTAATACAAATTGTGTCTTGTTTTTATTTATCTTATATTAGGCTTTGCGGACTGCAGTACTCAACAAATTGAAAAAGTGAAATGCTTAATAAGAATTATTTCAATATGTGCAACAAGTTTAATTGGCTTCCTTTCCATGTCTCAACAAGGCCAATTCATGGTAGCACAATTGCACAAACCCTAAAAATGGACAAACATCTTGGTCACCATTTCCAATTTCCTCCTGCTTCAATCATTATCTATAGCTCCATTGTTGTACAGAAAATCTAAAAAATTACTAAAATGGGAGGAGGAATTACAATTCTCTAAAGAATTGAAATTGGGATTTTTTTTCAGTTTAATTAATCGATGTTAATTACATGATTGATTAATTGAAAAGAAGGGGGGGGGGGGGGGGGGGGGCTATTTTGTAAAATAATTTTCAATTTATATTATTTTTGAAAAAAATTCCAATCTAAAATTATTTTCTAAGTTAGGCTTTTTTTTTTTTTTTTTTTTCCTGAGTTAACATGGTACAGAGTCAAAAAAATATTTGACTTCTTATCAAAGGAGCGGCTAGGTCCAGGCCGCTGGAAAGAGAAGCGACCAGGACCAGGCTATTACTGTGAATAGCGAGCAAGACCAGTCTGCTAGTTACACTAGCGAACTGGCAGCTGATTAGTGATCAGATGGTCTACACCTCCACCAAGAATCTTTCAACTTTTTATTATTATTATTATTATTTATTTTTAAATCGTTACTTCCTATAATAATTGGCCCAACCACAATTCACACAAGTTCTTAAATACAATTTTTTTTATTATGTTGTTAATAGATTAATTAAATAATTATTTCTATACTTTTATTATGTTAATATTTTTATGTTATTAATTTATGTGTATTTTTTGTTTGTTAATGTTAATTATGTTAAAATATTATTATTTTTATTTGTTTTGCTATTATTATGTTAAAATGTTTAAAATAAAAATATGTAAAATAATAGTAATACTAATAATAATATTTTACTAATAATTTGTATGAACTTTAATACATATTTTGTATGTTGTTATTATTATTATTATTATTCATTAAGGTGGCTCAAAATGAGTTGGCGTTAAAATTCTTTTTTTTTTTGCTTGGATAGTAGCTAACATGCAGGCCGCTACTCCCACCAGCGGCCTGCAAGTAGCGGCCTGCATGTTGGCCGTTACTCTTACCGGCGGCTTGTTTTAGTTCTCCTCTTTAAACAGTGGTCTCCTCTTTAAACAGTGGTCAGACTATAGTTAACCCTCCACCGCTAGTTCAGCAAAAAAAAAAAATAACTTAAAACAAGAAATAATTTTAAAAATAACATAAAATGGAATTTTTTTAAAAAAAACCTAAAATGAGAATTATTTTATAAAAAAAACCCAAAGTAGTAAAAACCCCAAGAAAAGGGAGAAATTCAGCAATATTGGACAATGGAATATATGGGATTGCACCGATTTCAGTAATTTGGTTAGCTCCACAACTTTTGTTAATGGGCATTTTTTTTTATGTGCTTGGCATTGTTGGTTTAATAGAATTTTATAACAGGCAGTTCCCTGAGCACATGAGAAGTACTGGCAATTCCTTAATCTTTCTTACAGTTTCGGTTGCCAACTATATGGGTAGCTTGTTCATAACCATTGTTCAAGGCAGTAGTAAACGAAAGCATGGCTATAGGGTGGCTTAATGACAATGTTAATGATGCAAGATTGGATTATTACTTTCTTCTAATTGCAGGATTGGGTTGGTCAACTTCATTTGCTTCATTTTCTGTGCTAATCGATATCGTTACAACTGTAGTCAGCTGAACCCCTACTCCACATTTTAGCAGTAAAAAATTGAAATTTCTATCAAGAAGTTTTATTATTTAAATGTCATAATCATAATGGAATAGTATGATTATGACATTAACTATATGTTAGTTACTAATTATCAAAACATTGCCCTAAAAAATTGAATTTCTAACCATTCTCTAATATTACAACTAAGATACTTGTATTATGCAAATCAATTTTTGTTGTTTTCTTGTCTTCAAATCATCAAATGGTTATAGAAAGTTTTTTGCATTCTTGTTGGAACTTAGTGCAAAGATTAATGTCCAATATTAATTATTATTGGTCTTTATATTATTATTATTATCAAGTTACTAAATTTCCTAATCGTTCAATTAATCCCTCCAAGTAAATGAGATTAATAATAATAAGGTTTGAAATTTCTGTGGTCACTATGCAGTGAGTATGACATAGAGAAAAGTCCAGGATGACGGCTACATATAGAGAAAGACAAATATTTAAGACTTGGAAGATAAAAGCTGTCGTCTTGTCTTACATTCTTGATGAGCATCGAGTGAATGGCTTTGCTCCTGCTAGCTAGTTTCTGTCATTAATTTGGTCGCATGCTTAGCTTTTTTTTTTTTTTCCTTGATAGATCCAATTTATTTTAAGAGAAAGATAATATTATTTTTATTATTTAAATTTATAATTTACTATAATATATTATGGATTACTTTTGATAAGGGACAAAATATACCGAACTGGGTAGTAAAGAAAGTTGGGCCCGGCCCAATATAAAATACTTGCAAGCCCATTGCTCAAAGTTAAATAAAGAGTCATCTAGTTCGTATCCGAGCAGGAAGCGGATTAAAACAGTAAAGCAAGCTAATCTATATCCGAACCAGTCAAGGAAATCCATACTCAACTCATGTAAGGATCTATCTCCTATAAATACCTCAAAATCAAACCAACGAAAGGTACATGCATTCTTGCAAACATAAACACAAACAATTCTTTGATATTGTTCTCAGTCTCTTACTTTGAGCTCATTCACTAACTTGACCGTCGGAGTGGCTTTGCTAGGCACCCCGCCTAGCCCACTTGACTCTTATTTCTTCTTACAGATCGCATAAGTTCTATTCAAATTCAACTAAAGGTGAACTATTCTGAACGACCTCACTTCGCTTAGAATCAGCTTCACACTTCGCTTAGAATCAGCTTCATCAACTTTCACTCGTTATGTCACAATTTATCAGTAATGCATATTATTGTTTTTAAATTTTGAATTCGTAACTAAAAAATTTATATATATTTTTAGTAGTTCATTGGTAATTTCAGGACAACTTACGCGTTAATTGAAACTAAATCTCTTTTTCAGATGAGTTCAAGAGTGCATCCTCCACACTTGACTTATATATTCAAAAATTACTCTTAATGCTAATTTCGAGAATTGAATTTTGATCAATAAGGAAATAAACAAACTCTCTTATTAATTATACAAATACTCATACTTATTTATATTTTAATTTTACTAATACACTAATGTCAAAAATACCTAATTCCAGCCAATTTAAAGCCGGAATATTAACCTGAACTCTATCAAGACATTTTTAATGAAAATTGTTTCACCTGTTCAAATTAATGTCAATATTTGGAGTTAAATTTGGTTTAAATTAGGTATGAATGGCATTATTGTTAAAATCTCCAAATAAAAATTTGGAAGCCAACCATAAATTATTTCCAAACAATAAAGGAAATGAGCAGTTAGGAGTAGGAACTTATTAATTATACCTTCCATCCCAAAATATAATATACTATAAACTCCATAATAATCCCATATATATCTCCTCCACCCACCTCAGACATGTCCTTTTTCAAAAGATTCAAAAACCAGAAATTTCTTTTCTATCAGAATGTTGGCCACGGCCACCTAGTCACCTGCTATAGATTGTCCAATAATTAATTCATTTTAATATTTAGAACTTCTTTTTTGACAAAAAGAAAAACAAAAAACAATAGTTTTTATGAATAATGCACTTTAGTCATGAAAAGCATTAAAAATTATAAGGGAAGATGATTATGTTTTTTCTTGCTAACATGCCAAATTAATGATAGAGTTCACTTTGAGGTCAGCCAAGTAGGAATATATTTTTATTTTACTCAATAATTTCATTGAAAAGTATATATTAATCGATAAATTTATAGAGATTAATAGGTAATTTTCAGAAATTAAAAGTTTTAAAAACTATCTATATGAATATATTTTTTAAATAATTTAATTTTGACCTAAAATTATTTTTTGCATATTAAAAAATGTAATGAGAATGAAATGGTTAGGATTTGAACACCCTAATTTCATGCATGTACTACTAAGCAAGCAATTTGCTAAAATTATTATTATAATTAAAAATGGCATTTAGAATATAATGACAAAGTCAAAAAAAAAAATTTATGGGGGTTAAATTTTTTAAACTATAATTTATATTAAAGTGGTATATATAATTAAGTTAACTTTTATATATTTAAAGAAAATTTTCACTTATAATAAGAAAGATTATCAAATTTTTATAATTTTATACTTAAAAATTTTTGTATTTTAAAAGTTAGAGGGAGCTATGGCCATCTTGGCTCCCCTAACTCTGTCATTGTTAGAATATATAGCAAAACAAAAATAAAAAATCTTAGTCAAATTTTCATTAATCTGGAAGGAATTTTGAAAAATAAAAGGAGTCACATCTTTGTTCTGATATCACTATATATGTAATTGATTAGATGTTTTATTTTGTTACGGTAAGAGTGTTTCAAAGATAGAATATTATTGATACCTTCTCCACCAATTATATATAATATTTTTAGTATATCATAACATCTCATTATAACACTTCCTTGTTTCGGTGTTTATACAAATTGATTGGGCGCTAGTCTTATTTAATTTTAAGCAAACACTGCAATTTTAATGTCACTGCCTGCACTGCGTAATGAGAATTACATAACTTATAGGATTGGAGATTTATAAATTTATATAAATCCTACATTAAAATTACATAATATGTACACTTTATCCATGTATCAATATTCAATAATACAAGATAATAATTGGCTTTTTTTTTATAGTACGAATTGGAATTGGGAATTGCAGAAAATGGGTGACCGATAGGAATTTGAAACTAATGAATATTATTATCAATGGTGTTTTGTAAGAGTGAGAATTTTCTATTCTTGGTGTTTTGAAAGGAAGTGGATTGCTGAATTTTTATTTTGAAAAATCTTTTGCCAATAAACTAATAATTCATTACATAAATAACAATTATTAACTATTAAATGGATGAAAAACGAAATCAGATTCATCACAATCTAAACTTTTAATTTATGTTACTTACATTATAATATTTATCAGAAATTTAAATAAAAAAAAAAGTGTTGAAATCTATTCATGTATACAAGACTGTTTAATAACAAACAAACAAACTAGGGTTGTCAAAATGTGTTAGTGAGTCGTGTTTGTGTCGGGTTGACTTACTTGGGTGATATGATTAGAATCAACACGAACACGATCCATTTATTAATCGTGTCACTCTAACACGACACGAAAATTAAACGGATTACACGAACACGACACGTGTAACCTGTTTATTTAATTGGGTCATATATGAGTTGTGAACCCGATTAAACAAATTACACGAATACGACACGTGTAACCCATTTATTTAATTGGGTTATATATGGGTCATGAACCCGACACAACTCATTTAATATGTATGACATTTATAACCTGAAAAATGTAATATATTTGTTACAGAAATTAACTGTAATATTGTCCATAAATCAAATCATGATTAAAATTGTAAATTCATTAAAATTTTCATATTTCATATGTTTTTCAAACATTTAAGCAAACACTACCAAACAAATTTAAATAAGATTTTATTTATTTTTGGTTTTTTTTATCATTTTATTTTTTTATACATTTTATTTGTCTATTTCAATGCAATATAAATGACTATTTTAATTATTAATATTACTAAAAAATATGCGGGTTATAAATAGGTTGGATCGGGTTGATACGACCAAACACGACACATGAAATTAAACGGGTTATAACGGATTAGCGAGTCAACCCGTTACACGACTCGTTTCAGCAGTCTCATAAACGGGTCAACCCATTTACCGACACGGACCTGCTAAACCTTAATCCTAACACAAAAATTTTCTGTGTTTGGCGAACCGAGTTAGCGTGTCATGATACTTTTTGACACCCCTAAAATAAACTATGCTTTGCAAATACGTATATATAAATTGTTTATATAATCAAGGATACTATTATTTGTAATAACTTCTAATTAATAAACAAAAAATATTACAAATAATATGAATTCAAACTCGAATGAAAAAAAAAAAAATTAACACATCGAAATTGAAGAACACCCAAAGGTTGACTTGAATCCTGACATAATGTGGCTGACCTTATAGTTTTCAATGGATTATACTCAAATTTGCTGGTTATATTGTATTATATTAGTTTGTAAATGCCTCATGCGGTTTGTTATTAAAAAATATTTTTAATTAATTTTTATGCGTATAAAAAATAAAAAGATATATAAATATAAAATTATTGTATATTTTTTATATAAATAATTATAATTATTATTATTATAATAGATTTTTAAGACAGTCTCCCTGACAATATTTGTATCTTTATATACTAATATTAAAATTAAAATTATCAATTATAATATATTCAATAAAATAAAATAAATAAATTATGGAAGAATATAACGAAAACAATTATATTATAGTGTATTAAAAGTATTATACTATTTTATCTTACTTATTTTTTTATATTGTTTTTTTTTTCATTTAATTTGTTCAAATAAGGTTATTATATGAAAAAAGAAAAAAAAAACTTTTAAACTTTCATATTAAATACCCTAATACCTAAAATTATATAAAAATTTCAAAAAATTATAAAAATAAATAAATCAAATGGTGAAGATAGAGAGCAATTCAAAAATTTCTGTATGCTCCAGTTTTAATATATATATATATATATATAAATATATATAAAATGCACACCCAAATATAAATTAACAGTAAATTGATAAATCCATGTAATTATAATATGACAGTAGATTATGAAATCTCTTTTTTCAATACTTAAAAAATAAATAATAAATATAATTATATGTTTTTAATTTTCATCTCATCCAAAATTCAGCCTATACCATGCTTTGCAAATTGATATAAATTTTATCTAAATTGGTACTATGATTTCTGTAACTTCTAAATAAACTAACAACGAAAGTTCACAGTCCAACGACAAATTCCTAAAATAAGTCGAATGAAAAAAAAATTCAAAATTAATGCATCGAAAATGGAGAACAACCAAAGATTAACTTGACATTATGTGGTTCACCTTATAGTTTTAAACCGACTATACTAATTAGATTGTGATTACGCAAGTTGTGTAAAAAAAATGATACAAATTAATATAATTTAAACACATTATATAATAAAAAATAAATAAATAATAATTACTCTATTATTTTAAAAAAAAAATAATTGCTATTGTTGGTTTTAATTTTGGCCCAATGGTAGAATGGTAATTTGTATGCGTGCCATGTGCGGATGAAGGTGCACGAGTATGTGGATTGCGCTATTCTGACTTTTAATCAATTGACTATGGATACCTAAATTTCCTTACAACAGTACGTTTAGACTCTCAGTAATAATTAATTGAAAAGCAATAGTAAAGTTATAGAATAAAATGAACTTTATTAATTAATTGCAGTAATTACAGTAAGTGTAGAAAACTTGAAGGTTGAATAAAATAGGTTTTGCCCTTTGGGGTTATTGAGTGTATGATTAGATACGGTTTGTACAGTAGGTTACACTTAGTTTAAATACTATCTAGTGAGATAACTGCTCCGCTAGTGCTACAGTTCAATAACTGTTGCTCCATTTTCCTAAGATGGCTCAACTACTGGTGACTTCTAGTATCTGCTAGGGACATTCTCTAAAATTCTCTATAGCTCTCTGAAAATATTGATAACCGCTCCACTAGTGCTACAGTTCAATAATTACTGCTCCAATTCTCTAAGAAGACTCAACCGTTAGTAACCTATGATAACTGCTGAAGACCTTCTCTAGAATTCTCCATAGCTCCATAAAATACTGACAGTCTCTTGACTGTTAATTTTGGTCTATAGACACATAGGTCTTTGTTGCTCTTTTGGACTTGATTCTACAAGTACGGGCACGTTGCTCGAGGCACCAGCGGCGAATTTTTGCTCCCCGGCGACGCCGCCGGAGGGCCTGGCGGTGCCGCCGGGCCTTTCGGCGGCAAGCTGATGTGTCAGCTTGGCTGAGTCTGTTATGAGTTTTCGGGACATTCGGGTCAATTTTTGAATTTTTTGAGTCAGTTTTCAGGACATTCGGGTCAATTTTTGGATCTTTCGGGTCAGTTTTCGGAATATTCTGAAGTCTGAAAAATTACCGGCCAGTGTCGATGAATCCGAAATTAATTATCGGACATATTGGCAGTTAGTTTTGGTGAAAATTCGATCAGTTTTGGAAATGTGTTGTCTGGTACAGAAAGTCTAGTTGGGGTCGAAAAAGTGTCAGTCTCCTTGTAATATTATGCATGAAAATCTATTTTTTCGAGGGGACGCTGCCTCCTTGACCCCTGCCCGCTAACCGGCTAGCGAGACCGCCGTACCGGCTCTGCATAGCACACAAAATTTAGCAGGTGTTAAGCTGCGGCAGCATCTTAGGGGTGCAAAATTGAGGGTTCACATGGATCTAGCCTATTAAAAAATTATGGTGCAAACAATGCTCTTAGCATACAGTTTGATTGAATCAAACTTGTATGGAAAAATGTATTCGTGCCTTTAATGTCTTACTTCCACAGTGAGATCCGAAATTTCATAGTCTTGGGAAAAATTCAAAAAAGCATAACAAAAACAAAATCTCCATATACTCTTCAGTGTATCAATTCCACAGGCAAAATTAATTTTTCCACAAACAAAATTAATTCTTCCTCGGACCAAATTAATTTTCCTTAGCTTCTTTTGATTTCCACAGACTCATTTACACAGACTAACTACAACCATATTTCTCCATTCATGCAGCCATAACATTTGTATAATCGGCCACAGAGGCTTGATGCTTGCTTGTTATTGATCTTGATCACTTGGTATAGCTTGAACCATTTGTGTTGCTACTGTACTGGTATACTGCATAATTTTTATTAGACTATTAAAAACTAGAAAAAAAAAAAACTTAGAAAATATAAAGTAAGAAAAACACAAAAATAAAAAAACTAAGAATTAGAAAAAATGGCCAATAGGCCTACTTTTTTATTTATGTACAAAGTAGCTAGAGAGCCAACTTACAATATAACGGTAGCATAGCCATGGGATTGACTTTACATAATCTTCAGGTCCCTATAAAAAATCACTTTTAAGCACTGTGGATCTAGGTTACATTTGTTTTTAGTTCTGTTATATCATTTCCCACATAGTGTGAAATAATTCTTTAGGTACTTCCAATTGACGTACCTTCTATATGGTTCATCTTCCATAAGATCATGCACTTGTGGCTATAAATCTTCAAATTTATGAGGTGCTTTCTTTAGGTCCTGTATCTGTATCACATCCTCATCTTCCATAGGCTCCTCTTCATAAATTACCTCAACTCCATAGGTGTCTTGAAACTGTTCCACTTCAAGTCTGTTCATAGTCAGTTGTAGATATACTTTGAACACGGCAGTTGCAGCTACTCCCATTTCTTCCTCAATGGTCATTTATTCAACTATCGGCTTGTATGGCACAATGACAGTGTACTTGAGAAGTGTCTCTGCTTGTTTCTTTGTTTCCTTTGCAATTGCCTTAGTCATCTTTATTGCTTTGGGATTCCCATCATTTCTTCTGCCAGTTAACTTAATGGGTCCATATTACCTTGCTTCCACTACGTTTCCTATTATGATTTCCATAGGTAAAACACATAGGGTCTTAGTGAACTCCCCAGTGAAAGTTGATACTGCCACTTTTGTAGAGATCAAGTCCTCTTAATTTTTCCCAAGACATGTAGCATTCTAAGTGGCATGATATTTACTGTTGATCCATTGTCTATTAGAATCATAGTGATTGGTTTCCCATTGACATACAGTGACTTTATATGCTGAGTCATCTGATACGACTCTCAAGCTAAAAGAGCTTAGAACCAAATTTGATGGTGCCAAAACCCTAGGATCGAACTTCAAATCAAGAAAACCTGACCTAATTCAAACTTGTTGAAGAGAACTAAAGATATAAGGTTTGAACACCACAAGTTGCCTTGATAAGTTCATATTTGAGTTCTTAACAAAAAACAAAAAAGAATTCCTCATCAAATGAAAGAAAACTCTCAAAATTTGTATTAATCATAATCTCAAAATCCTTACATAATTGTAGTCTTTTTATATCCATACATCCTTAATTTTGGAAAATAAAATTTGCCTAAATATGGAAACCTTCTAAAAAGGCTACAATTTGAAAAGAAAATCTGCCTTGATTTGGGAATCATTCTAAATAAGACAAGAATCTAATGACAACTAAAAAATTTAAAGTCAAAATAAACCCTAGCTGAAAATAAACTCATGGCCTAATTTGACAAGCTAATCAAGCCTAGATGTTTAGGCCCATTTCAAGCCAAGCTCGGCTCCAACACAATCTGAAATTAAAATAACTTAAAATAAAGATTAAGCACTCGAACCCATTTAAAGCATGCATATTTGGGCCTATTCCAAGCATGTCCAGCCTTTGTCTCAATTCATGGGCTTCAAACTTTGTTCTTTACATTCTAAGCCTTGTTCATCACCTTGCTCATAAAGATAAGTGATTTTTTTTGTGTAGCTTTGGAAACCTCTAGAACAGCCTTAGAATTCTCTAGAACAACCTCTTTGTCATGCATCTCCATGATTAAGCCATGTAGAGCATTTTTCATCTTTTTCATCATTGCTCTAGTCATTGGACCTTCGATTCCTTGCAAAGGATCATGAGAATATTTAGAAATCAAGGTTTGTTGCATAGGGTCAGCACCTTGATCTCTATCATCATCTGAGTTGAAGGTTTTTTAAAAATCACCTTCTTTGGCTAATGGGGATTAGCTGCTTGTATAGTAACTCCATTGTAGAAATCTTTCTCCCTAGGGAAATTTGCCTCCCCGAATGTTAGGAACTTGGATTTCAATGACATCCTCTTCTGTAAGTTTGGACTGAAAACTAGCAGGCAGCGTCACTATTACAGTAATGCATCTATAGGGAATAGGTATACTCCCTACCATAAAGTCTCCTACCAGCTGATTCCACATCATCCCAATTTGTAGCAACAATAAACTCCATAGGTATATCAACATTAGGAAGTTTAGAGTAAAATACCTTAGAATCGAATTTCCACATGGTTCCCCAGTAGATCTTCATCATAACTCTCAAAATTCTCAGTAGCTTGTCTTTTAAATTTGTTTCTATTGACTTCCCTAGAAGGAAAGTTCTGTGGACTGGCTTGTCTTCTGGCCTCAGCCCTTTATCTCTGCAGCCTGTGTTTTTGAGTCATGGTGAGTGGCTTGGAAAATTTCTTGTGTTCTACACGTTGCCGCTTGTGAGTTGGTTCCATAGTAGGAGAACAATGAATCGAGGTTGGCTCTTGTGGAACTTGTGTTGATAAGTCACTCTTGGTGATTTTTCTGGTAGCCTATCTATGTGGTGAAATGGCTTTGCTTTAGGAATCCACAATCTAGAACTTTTCTCTCTATGGATTTTCGGTGGACTTTTGGCTTTTGGCTTGTCATCAGAAATCACTAGGGACTTGCAATCAATAGCCATGGAATTAACAGTGGCACTGGTGGATTGATGAGTATGGAATTCTTTTTCTTAAGGAATTTAAACACTCCATTGTTGATAATATCCACTTTAATGTCCACAGGAACTTGCTCCCTAAGGACTTGTTATGGAATAATAGGCTGTGAAATCCTATTGACTGCTGGTGCTAAGTTCACTAGCCCTTTTCCGTTGAAACCTGCATCATTGTCATACACAATAGGATAATTAATAGGGTTAGTGTTAGCATGTAACTGTTGTGGTAAAACTTGCCTTGGACAGCCAGTAGGCACAGTCCTTGGTTCCTTTTTCCTGTGAGGGGATGAACCACATTCTTCAAGGCGGTGAGAATCACCAGCCTTTTGATGAACAAAAAATTGCCCCCCGAGTTCTTCTGAGGGCTACCTAGTTGGCTTGTGGACTTTAGCCTGTCTAGGGTTTTGTGGAGGAGTTAACATACTAGACAGTGCTTGTTGAATCACGTCTTGACCTCTAACACATGCTTTATACACATATCTAATTTGTCTATTCAATCCATCTACTAATACTTGTAAATTATTAGTAAGAAGGGTGAAATCAACAGGTTGAAGAATGTTACCTTGATTTCCAATAATAAGACCTATTGGAATCTCTGGTTTTGGTATGTTATCTTGGTGAACTGGCTGTGGAGAAGCCAACCCACATTTGATTTGCTCCACAAGCTATGGAACGGTACCTTCTTGCCCTACTGTTGTAGTGTCATCCTACGGTTCATAAGAACCAACAATAATGTCTTTTACAATAAAACTTATTGTTTTTGGTGCCATGAGAGTTTGTCCCACTGGGCTTGCCAAAATTAATGTTGGTTCTAATTTTGGCCCGATGGTAGAATGGTAATTTATGGGTGTGCCAGGTGCAGATGAAGGTGCACGAATCTGTGGATTGCGCTGTTCTGACTTTTAATCAATTGACTGTGGATACCTAAACTTCCTTACCACAGTATGTTTGGACTCTCAGTAGTAATTAATTGAAAAACAATAGTAAAACTATGGAATAAAATAAACTTTATTAATTAATTGTAGTAATTACAGTAAGCGTAGAAAACTTAAAGGCTAAAGGTTGAAGAAGATAGGTTTTGCCCTTTGGGCCTGTTGAGTGTATGATTCGATGGGATTTGTACAATAGGTTACACTTAGTTTAAATACTCTCTAGGGAGATAACCATTCCACTAGTGCTACAATTCAATAACTATTCAATTTCCCTATGATGACTCAACTGCTGGTGATCTCTAATAACTGTTAGGGGACATTCTCTATAATTCTCCATAGCTCTTTAGAAATATTGATAACTGCTCCACTAGTGCTATAGTTCAATAATTGTTGTTTCAATTCTCTAAGATGACTCAACTGTTAGTAATTTACGGCAACTGCTAAAAATCTTCTCTAGAATTTTCCATAACTCTCTAGAATACTGACTATCTTTTAACTGTTGATTTTGATCTATAGACACACAGGCCTCTGTTGCTTTTTTGGGCTAAATTCATTAATGACCCCTTTTAATGGATCTAGCCCATTAAAAAATTATGGTGCAAACAACTCTTATTTTACATCATAAGTTGTGTCAAAAAATTATATAATTGTTCTTATCTCGTCAAACTCAATTACGACATTTAAGATTATTATTATATATTATATTAGTTATTAATTAATTAATCAATCAAAATTTTTATCCGTAAATAATAAAATATATTTATATTTCGTTGGTACATTTCTCTTTTTTTTTTACTAGGAAAAATTTTAATATCGGTGAGAATTAGATTTTTGCGTGTATGTATATATTATAAATAAATGAATTACATTTTATTTGCTATATTTATTAATTAGTTATTTAGTTTCTAACTTCCAAGAGTTAGCTACTTATATCATTTTCAATGGGCTCTTTATATGTCCCGAATTCTCTATAATAAAAAAATTAATATAATAAAATAAGATTCCAATGGACTCTTTAATATTTAAATTTAAAATAAAAAGTGAATTTAGTTATTCAGTTTTCATGTAGAGAGTCAATTTCACTCTTTATTTTAAATTTTATAACTTTTTATGCATGTTATTTATTAATTATCTCGTGAAATAGAAAAAGGAAAATATTTTAAAATGAAAAGTGGGAAAAAAATTAAAATCATTAATGCTTCATGGAAAAAAGTAAAATTTAAATAGTCCATTGTACTTTAAAAAAAATTTACACTTTTTTATATTTAAAAGTTGATTAAGATACCCTTAATGTAAAAGATATTCTTTAAAATAAAGAACACTATTTAATAGGTAAAATAAATTTATTTTTTGTGTTTTTAACTAGAGTTCAAATTTTAAGGCCAACACATAAAACATAATTTTTTGAGAATTATAAAACATAATTTTCAAATGCATGAAATGAATATGGAGTGGAGTGTACATTTAAACTTATTTGGAAAAAAAATAATTAATCATGATAGAAAATTAGAAATATAATCACATCCAAGTGTGCCCTGACCATTTAAAATTTAAAAAATTCAAAATCATTACAAAATAACACTCGAAATTTATTTCGAGTAATATGTTTGGGTAATCTTTACTTGATTAACTTTATAGTTAGAGTTTAACTTCTTTTTTTTTTTCCCCAAAGAAAGAATTCAATATTCATATAATTTAAGTTGATGTTGATTTATCTGGAATGGTTGAAAGACGACTCTTATTTTTACAATTATAATTTCTAAATTTCTTATTATAATCAATTGAAAAAAAAAAAAAAAGAATAAACCTAATGGAAAGGAAAAAAAAAATTAAAAATGTAAATATTATGCACAATAAAGTGTCTAAATAAGAAATTCAATTTTCAAAGGCAAACATCTATAAGTCCTTTCCATTTAATGAAGGAAATTAGAATGTATAGGAGTAGGAAAGGATAAATGTTAATTTCCTTTATTTCACTAAAAATACTTTCTCAAAAAACATACTTTGTGTTTCTTAGGTTTAAAATGCTTAAGAAAAATAAATGAGGAAAAAGATTTTTTTTGTAAGTACTGGTAAATTTTTATTATAATCTGAAATATTAAAATTTTTAATATACTTTAATTTTAATATTACAACTAAATAATTGAAATTTTATTTTTTTAGAATAGATTAAATTATTTTGAAGAAATTTAAATATATAGCTAATAATAGTAGACTAGTAGTATCTTATGTATATATATCAATGTTTTCAAACCTGAACAAGTTTTAAAATCGGTAAAGGCAGATGGTCACGGGTTATAAATTTAATCGGAGTCGAACTGAAATTTTAAATAATATCATATATTTATTATTTATATGTTAAAAAAATATAATATACATATAATTAAAATTAATGAATGTTACTAGAGCAATTAATGAATATTACTTAGAACAAAATATGAATTTGAGACCATTACTCAGAAGAAATTATGATAAATTAACTCATTAAGTAATCATTTTGAAATTCAAATTCAGATAGATTACACTACTCCGTAGTGGGAGGTATACTCGAATTTATGTTCTCCTACGTAATAATTATGAATTTGAATATTTATGTGCTCAATATAGTGAATAGGTGAATGATAATTTGAAACTCAAAATAAACTCTATACTAAGAAAAGTGAGTTATCCCATATTGAAAAAATGCAAAGTTTGAATGAGGTATATATTCAAAAGTTTCTCCTTTCAATGCTAATAAAGTAGTCAATAAAACTCTCTCTGATCTGTGTGCATATAAGGGGTACAAATCAACGGTATTGAGCTTAAGTTCAATGTGTGAACGTGCGACTTGCGTACACGAATATCAAATTGAAATAAGTTGGCACGTATCAATTTGAGTTTTGCAATTTTTTTTTTATTTAATCCAATCACAGAGTTTTTTTATTTAGTCCAATTTTTTTTAAAAAAATAGCAAAAAAAAAAATTTCACTCTGAAAACCCAGTCCGGGCCGACCAGGATTTCCCTCGGTTTTCTCTCTTCTGGATATAAGGTCAATGTGTGAGCTGTGACTTGCGTACACGAATATCGAACTGAAATATGTTGGCTAGTATCAACTTGAGTTTTGCAATTTTTTTTATTTAATCCAATCACAAAGTTTTTTTTATTTAGTCCAAAATTTAAAAAAAAAATAGCAAAAAAAAAAAAAATTCACTTGGAAAATCCGGTCCGGGCCGACTAGGATTTCCCTTGGTTTTCTCTCTGTCCGAATATAAGGTTAAAACTGAACTGGCCTAATGTCCGATTTTTAATTTTTTTAATTGAATCAATCGGACCAGATCAATTATGACAATTATGATATATATCATTTCCCAACTTTGCTGATAAAAAATCAAATGCTATATATCACTCATTGATTTAGATATATGAAATAAGTCACTTAGTATAGATATGAATTTATTTTCCATATCAATGATAGCTATTTTTTAAAGGAAAATAATTAATGACAGCCATGCTTTTTTGAAGTCAAAAAAGAAAATTTGTTGTATGATCCCACGGTTACAGAAACCCCACTGATGGAAAAATAAAAGGGAACTACTCGCCTACATCCGGTGGGTGGGCCTCCCATAAATTAGGTTAATAAAAATTTGACATCTCAAAAATATTTATATTTTAATATTCATTCTAAAATATTTTTGATATATAATAAAACATCTCTAATTTTTTTTTAATAATAGGAAGATTCAATAAATCGAAATAATATTATAGGTTACATAATAAGAGGTAACCATTTCTTTTAATATCTCTCACCAAATTGATGATAACGTTTTTTAATTTGAAAAATTCGAATCTGAAATCTCTCACTTTCTACATATTTAAAGGAATGAGAAGACCACACTTGATTAACAAATATCTCTAAAATTATACTTTATATAGGAATAATATCTATGTAATAATATAAAAATCTTGATCCTAATTTGGACTAATTATAAATAAAAATAAATTTCATATTGTAATAAATTATAATTTTTTTTAGGCTCCATCTTAAAAAAATTTACCTCTACATAATAATAATTATACATTTATATTTCAAAAAATATATGTTATACTATATGAAAGGTCTTAAATAAAATAAAATATTTATATAAAGTTGTTTGGCAAAATAATTTATTCTTTAGAGTTTTTATCAAATATCTAAACTTGTAGTACATAATACCACATCTTATAGACTTTATATATTTCTAACACTATATAAATAAGTGTAATAATTTTATGAAATTATATTTATCTATTTTCAATATACCAAAACATGTTTTATTAATTAATTATATTAAAATATTATATTATTTATTTTTATATTTTTTAATTAAGTCAAAATAAAATTTTTTGTGACTATACTTATATTAAGTTATAAATTTGCCATAGTAATAAAATTAATTTCATCGTAATATATGAGTTGTGATTTACTCATATGCAATTTGGCAAGCAAGATAGTGGTGATTACTCCAATTCTTGTTTTTTTATGTGTGGAATTTTACGAGAAACGCAGGCATAGAATCACCCTATACTATCATTTCGTCAGCCATAGAATCATCCTATCCTCTCTCTCCCTCTCCCTCTCACCTGTCTTTTTAAATTATTAATTAAATTAAAATGTTCAACACAGCCCAATCCCCTTTTGTATAAATAGGTGTGCCCTGGTGTCTATGTAATAGGCCTAATTAACTTTCTTTCTCTCCCGTGCCTGCAATAATAATTCTAAATTCTAAATTCTAAATTCTAATTCTAATTCTCAGGCCATTGAACTTTTAACAACAAAATGGCAAACATGATTACTGTTGAAGATAAAAATAAGAGTAGAACTAGTAATTCGTATTGGTTATACTGCTGCACAAAATGCTTTCAAAAGCCTCCTACCTCAGAAATGGAACCAGAAGAAAAAAAGGGCAACGTTTTCTCTGATTCCATGATACCTCAACAGAAGAAGAAGCCTGGAGGATGGAGAGCTATGCCTTATATTTTAGGTCTTAATTTCTCTCACTTTATTTTATTTTGGTATTTTTCTGAAAATTCAGAATTCTAAATACGAAATTCGCTTCAAAAATAAATTTTAATTAGTATTTTCAATACAGTATTTTTTCAACTAACAATTCAAATAATAAAACCTAATAAATTTATATATATATATATATATAGATAATCGATTGTTACTTTATTATTACTAATTAATTCAATAACATTATTATTGATTTTTATTTTATTTGTAATGAAATTAATTAATATTGGATGATAAAAAGCACTAGTGTTTTTGTTTTTGATATGTGTGTAACAAGATGAATGACTAGTGTTGTGTTGTTGGTTACAAAAGAGTCTAATTACATTGGTTAGTGCAGGAAATGAGACGTTTGAGAGGTTGGCAACTTTTGGATTATTAGCAAACTTTATGGTGTATTTGATGAAAGAATATAACATGGAGCAAGTAACTGCGGCTAACGTTCTCAATATCTGGTTTGGTATAACCAATTTTGCTCCTTTACTTGGTGCTTTCATCTCTGATGCTTATTTTGGCCGTTTCAGAGTCATTGCTTTCAGTTCCTGTGCAGCTTTTTTGGTAATCTTCTCTCTCGTGACTCCACCTTTCTCTTACTTGTTACACTTATTATTCTTATGGGCCCGTTAATTAATTATAACTACTAAATGATGATTTTTTTTTTAAAATTTTAATTCTTGAATTTATTTTATCAATTACTAAAATTATTTATTTGATGACATATTAAAGAATTTAATAATTCAATGGTATAAAATTTAGTAGTAATTTATCATATATTTTAATATATCATTCCATATATGTATTTTTTATTTTTATTTTTATTTTTTTTGGTAATTCGGGAGGGCTTAACGCCCAAAAAAGAATAATAAAAAAAAAAAAAAACAAATACACTAATAAGTAATAATGTATCCAAATGACTCTTACTTCATCTGCAAATAACTTGTCCCTTTAGAGCTAAAAGAGAGTCATTAATTCTTTGAAATCCTCTGCTTGATTAAGTATCATATTAGCCAAGCAATTTGCAGGCTGCAGCTTGATTCTCTTTCTTAATATATATATATATATAATGAATCAGTTTTTACGCAACCTCATATAAATTATTTTTATTAAAAGTTATTATTTGATGTTCTTGGCCTTAGTACTGTACTATAAAAAAAACAGTAATAGAAATATACAGTCATACACCATTAATACTGTTAATAATTCAATTGTATGTACTACAACCAATACTGACCACGAAAAGAAAAAAAAAAAAAAAATCTATATATGTACGTATAAGATTGAATTTAATGTTAATTATGTTTTTTCTGATATTTTATTTTTGTTTTTTTTTTACTAACATCATGTGGTGCCAAGGAACTTTAGGTTAGATATTAATGCAAAAATATTACCTATACGAATAGTGCCTCACCTCCATTGGATAAGTACTGTTTGGTTGTGTGTTTGTACGTGATGTCATATATTTAGGTGTTTTCTATGGTTATTTTATTTTTAACAAAGTAAATTTACTTTATTTTATTGATTATTACGAAAAAAATGACTCTTTTACGAAAAATCATAATTTTCTTATATTTTTTTTTCGTAAATTAAACTATTTTTTCGTAATTTTTCTTGATTGCGAAAAAAGTTTTAATTTTACGAAAATATAACTTATTTTGTGTAAAACAATAACTTTACGAAAAAGTTCATAAATTAACAAAAAAAAATAATTTCGTAATTACAAAAAAAATAACTATTTTACGAAAAATCACAATTCTTTTATATTTTTTCGTAAGTAAAATTAATTTTTCGTAATTCTTTTTAATTGCGAAAAAATTTAATTTAATGAAAATATGACTTATTTTGTATAAAACAATAACTTTAAAAATAAATTTCTAAATTAACGAAAAAGAAAAATAATTTCATTAATTTTATTTTATTTCGTTAATTTCATTAATGTCGTAAAGTTAATTTCATTTATTTCGTAAAGTTAATTAATGAAATTATTCTGTTAATTTCGTAAAGTTAATTATCAAAATTATTTTTTTACTTTATTTCGTTAATTTCATAAAGTTAATTTCGTAAAGTTAATTAATAAAATTATTTTTTTATTAATTTAGAAATTTTTTCGTAAAGTTATTTTGTACAAAATAAGTCATATTTTAGTAAAATTAAAACTTTTTTTGCAACTAAAAAGAATTATAAAAAAATAATTTAATTTACGAAAAATATAA
>CATKHJ010836529.1:0-20230 GCA_949750685.1 Vernicia montana
ATAATAATTAAATAATTAAATAATAATCATTTAATAATTTAATAATTATTTAATTTTATTAATATAAATATTTTTTTATTTTTTATTATATATAATAATTATATAATAATAAATAATTTTATAATTTAATGATATTAATTATAATTATTATATAAATATATAAATATTATACACTTTTATTCATTTGATTTTTTTTATTTTTTATTTTAAAATAATAAAATTAAAATTATATTTATTATATATATAAGGACATTTTAGTTATTTTTTAAAAATTTAACAAAAAAATATAAAAACTGAACGAAATAACTAAATAATCTGATGAAAATTAAACTGAAAGACCAATTAGTTAATTTCTTAAAAAATAAAAATGAATTAATTAATTTGATCAAATCTTAAAAATTAAATAGTAATTTACTTTGTAGAGTTGCGTGGATAAATTTACAGTAGAAAATAAAAGTAACGAAACCGGTTACAGGTTACCGATGGCGAAGGTACTATTACTATATAAGGTGGGCTCCCTCAGCTCATAAAGAACCTGTGTTTAGAGTGGAAAAGCAAAGCAAAACTTGCATTTGCTCACTCTTCTCTCTCTTCCATGTAAATCCTGACGGATTCTTTGTGGAGATGATGGAATGCAACGAATTTGAATATTGCCAATATCTCTAAACCTCCCTCCCTGTAGGTAGGACTTTTGATTTTGATTTTTTTGTTTTCTTATCTATTGTTTGGCTGCCAAGAAAATTAATGACGTCAGAAACATAGGAGGAATTTTTTTTTAATTATTTTCTCGGCAACCAAACGAGTATTTTCTATAAACGCGTGCAATTAGCTGATTTTTCTGTGTGGTTTTTTTTGTGGCTTGCAGTGAAAGTGAGTGAGTTGCCAAAATCGTGATTCAGGTCTGCTTATTTGCTTCGATCACGTGCTGAATGTGGTTTCTTTTTTTTTTTTTTTGGTTTTTGAGAAGAAAACTGGTTAAGATATCTCCAATCCTCGCTGAGATCGTACAGCTTTTGCTTAATCGACTTTAGGATTTTCTCAATCTTCTGTTTGAACCTAAAATCAATAGTAGCCGAGATTGTCATTTTAAGGTCTTTCTTTGATTTACAGTTCATTTCATGGATTCCTTGAACCGAATGACCGTTAAAATCGAGATTCGTTCTCTCTTTTTACTTGTTCAAGTGTTGTAATATTATAAAATTGCATAAATTTGTGATTAAGAGTGAGTTTAGTTTCTGTTAGCAATGGGACTTTTAATGCTTAATTCAAAGGGGCCACCGATAAAACGAAGGGCGGGTTTGCGGATAAAACAAGCTGGAAGAGGTTCTTATCGGGGCAGCTAGAGAAAGGTTTTTAGTGATATAATTTGGCGAAATTTGTTATATGTAATAGAGATTTGTGTATTTATTGGAAAGTCAACGAATGGGAACTACTGCTTTGAGGCAGTTGTTGATAAGTCTTTGCGATAATTCACCCTGGAATTATGCTGTGCTATGGAAGCTTAGGCATGGGAGTCAAATGTAAGTAGCTGTTGCCTAACCATTCTTCGCCGGTGTTATTTGATTTGAAGTCTTACTGATTTGTTGGTTTTAATTTTGCTTAAATTGTGTTATGTATGAATTCGAGTACATTGACCACTTTATGCAGCTATAGATGTCTGAATATCTCATGTTTGTCAAATTCCATCATCATGAAAGATATCATTTCTTAAAAATGGATTCATCGGGACAAAAGAGCATTTTAGGATGATGTGGTTGTAGACTATCTTCTAGGATGGTTGTGGTTATATCATGTTGTGGCCTTGTTTGATGATGACCTATAGAAAGAAGAAATAGTGTTTTAAGTCATTGTTAGGAGGTTCTTGGAATAGATTTGTCTTTGGTTTGCAAAAGACCATAGGTTGAATATACTGAACCTTTATGTAGAATCATATCAGAAGAAAAACTCGTTTCTCAAATTACATAATAAATGTGAGGTGGTTCTGAATAATATCTGTTCTTAAAATTGTTAGTCTTCAATTATGTGACCAGTTACGAGAATCTTGATGACACATCCATAGCCAAATGTCAGAAGTTAATTATTGTCTGATTGTTGACTAATTGGAATTACAATTACTACATCTGCTTGTGGAAGAGTTTACACTCCCACTCACATCAGTCTGGCTGCACATGTTTAAGTGGCGCCTCCACACCTGGGATAGCCCTTTCTTTATTAATTATTGGTTGATGCAACCATATCTATATCCTATGACTTGTATATGACTAACAGTTAATTGAAGCCTTCTTAATCAGAATTTCCAAGGAATTATCATGTCATTTAGATATATGTTGTGAAACTAAGGGAACTAATCACTATTGCTTTACATGATAATATAATTTTTCTGAATTATATAAGAGTATATTCGTTACTGGTTGCCAGTATCTATCTGAAATACCAAAATTGGTGGATATAGTATGAAATCAATGGTGTATATGACTAACAGTTAATTGAAGCCTTTTTAATCAGAATTTCCATGGAATTATCATGTCATTTAGATATATGTTGTGAAACTAAGGGAACTAATCACTATTGCTTCACATGATAATATAATATAAAGAGTATATCCATTACTGTTTGCCAGTATCTATCTGAAATACCAAAATTGGTGTATCTAGTATGAAATCAAGGTTTTTCTATGGCAGGGTTTTGACTTGGGAAGATGGGTATTTTAATTATCCAAAACCAAGAGAACTTGTGGAGAGTACAACAGATGATGCTTTCTGCATAGGTACTAGTGATATTCTCTCTCCTCAATTTGAAACGAACACATCCAGAGATAGCTCAGATGAGTATCCAGTTGGACTTCTTCTGGCTGACATGTCTTATCTTCAGTATGCCTTGGGCAAAGGGTACAACCTAGTGCTTGATCCATCTAATTCTGAATTACGTGTTTTTCTCCTATAATTCTCTTTTGTTAAGAGTCGATAAAATTGTATACTTCACATGTCTTGAAGAAAGGGCTGAAATGAAATTTTGGTTCTTTGCTTCTTGCATTCTCTTTGGAGGATGCTAGCAACCAAAACGAGTGGACTTGCAAAAATGAAGTTCTATTATGTGGAAGGTAATCATAACTTTGAAAGGGACTGGTAATTGACTACAGATATCCAAAAATTTTCAGGGTTGTTGGGCAGGTGGCATTTACAAGCAACCATTGCTGGGTTTCTTTAAATAATATTTTTTCTGGCAAAACCCATAAGGTGAGTTTCTGGGCAATAAAAGATGATTAAATGAATAGTGTTCGAAAACACTGAACAGAGGCCTCACAAAATGCTATTCTTTCTGCAGCAGTGTCCAGAAGAATGGCTACTTCAGTTTGCATCAGGTATCAAGGTAAAGTTAATTCTGACTTCTACTATATAGTGGGCCATATTTCATTTGTTGGTGAAGAAATGTCATGCAACTCTCAATGATTCAGGGCTATGTTCTTGCATTTATATGGACAAAACAGTTTACAGTAATTACATCATAGTCCATACTCTAATTGCATATTATATCACAATCCCTACATATAAAATATTTATAAATGAACTCTGTGCTAATTCTATTAGTTGGCTTGATCTATGGCTACGGCTTACATGTGTACAAATGGTTGCTTAAATTTCACATATTAGCCACCAGATGAATGATGGTTTAGTCACTTATAATACTTATGCAGACTATTTTGCTGGTACCTGTGCTTCCACATGGAGTTGTACAACTCGGGTCATTGGAAGAGGTGCGCTCATTGTTCTCACTTCTTTCTTCTGCTTTTTTAGTTACTTTCTATTTTATATGCAGTTTAAACCTTTTTTTCTTTCATAAATGTCATTTTACACTGGTCGCTTTACCATACAAATGTTAATAGTAAACTTAGGCAATTCTCAGTCATGAATATAGCAGTTTAGTGATCACCAGTTTAAATGACTAGTGTCTGGTTTTCCCTTTTCCCTATAAATGGGCAAGGGTTTCATATTATGGAGTTAGTGTAAGGACATTCTATTTTTGCGTATGTTTACTTCATTAGTTTATATCTCATGCATGGCTTTTTGTCCCTACTTTTTCAGGTTGCTGAAGACATCAATACCATAGTGTATGTCAAAGATAGATTCAATGGCCCTCATGGTGTCATAGAAAATACTGCACCTTTCTCCTTAAATAAGGAATTTCAAGCTCAGCTATCATCTCCACTGGTATCTGGTGTTATTGAGTATACAAATACACCTCATGCTTTCACCTCTGTGGAGACTGAAGATTTATCAATTGCTGTCAACAGTGTAGATACTGACAATTTGTCCACTGCAAGTCAAGTTCTACCCCTGTTAAGTGTTCAAGATACATATATGCCAGCTGGAGAAGATCTGCCAGAAGCTTTCAAAAATGAAACGGAAAATGAGATTGATGTCCCACCCATTAGTCTCGCTGAAATATCAACTCCAGGTGTATCTATCGATGCCAGCCAACTGGAGATGGTGGAAAGCAAGCTGCTTGAACTGTCTTGTCTGATGGAAGAACTACAGGCATATTCTGACAGTAATAACTACGAGGATCTGTTAGGAGAATCCTTAAATGGAATTATGAAATCTTATCCTTCGGGTGACATGGCAGGGGAACCATCTGGAGGAAAGACTTATTTTGATATGGATAATGAAGTTGTAAGCAGTTTCCTTAGATTTCCCAAGGATTGTGAGTTGCATAAAGCGCTTGGACCATCTTTTAGGAAACAGACAAATGAAAAGTTGTGGAACTCATCTTTCCTGGTTGAGGATACTTGCAGAACCTCAAGCGTGACCTTTAGTTTAAGAACGGAGCCATCCTTGTTTGCTAGAGGCGGCGATGCTGGAGATCTGCTGGAAGCTGTGGTTGCCAATGCATATAGTGGTTCAGATGACACTTCTAATAGATCTGGTATCTTCAATTCATCAACTAGCTTTTCAGGACACGTTGCTGCTCCCCGTAAACTACAAAAGCCATCTAAAGCGCTTGCCTTGGTGAGGGATGATTCAATCCCATCAAACCATTTTACGTCTGCATGTATTACTGAGGATAAAACTGCTGATAGTACTTCAAGCTCTCTGAGGAGAATGATTAACACAATTTTTAGCAAGGAACAGCAGGAAAGAGGATGTGAGGACAAGCAGGTTAGGAAGGGACATAAGATGTTAAATTTCAACAAAAGAAGGGCCAAACCTGGTGATGACCAAAGGCCCAGACCAAGGGATAGACAGCTTATCCAAGATCGGGTGAAGGAGTTGCGGGAGCTTGTTCCAAATGGTGCAAAGGTGAGTGCTTTCTCAAAATTCACTCATAATTATTGCAGATCTAAAAGGTCCTTGGTGCTATGCCCCTTCCTCTATTTGCTGTCTAATTAAATTTCCTTTTTGTATGACAAATCCAGTGTAGCATTGATGGCCTTTTAGATCGAACTATACAGCACATGCTGTATTTAAGAAGTGTAACTGATCAGGCTGAGAAGTTGAGGCAATGTGTGCATCAGGAGGTATGCGAAGTCTGTTCTTGTTTCATATAGTACTTGCGTATATATTTCCTCCCAATTATTAGTTTTGGTCTTAGTTGTTGGATTCTTAGCTAGTAGCTACACTTTAGGGCTCTGTTTGTTTCACGGTAATATTTCTTGAACAACATTTTCTACATTATAAATATAAAACTTTTAGAGATCTAAATTTTTTCAAGGTTGTTTGAAACACAAAAACTTAATTTTCAATCGGTTTTCAAACTTACAAATAATAATAAAAGAAAATACACCTGATTTTTTTATTAAAAGGTTTTTCGTAGAATATTTTTTCATGGAACAAATGAAGCCCGTGTTGTCAACACGGACCAAACTTCAGACTTAATTTTCAATCGGTTTTCAAGCTTACAAATAATAATAAAAGAAAATACACCTGATTTTTTTAATAAAAGGTTTTTTGTGGAATATTTTTTCATGGAACAAATGAAGCCCGTGTTGTCAACACGGACCAAACTTCAGAAATATTAGGTGATGTGTAGTTGTGTGCCATGCAGCACTATTTTATATAATAGGTAATAAATTTGGAATAAAATGAATCTAAAAATAGGGCAGAAATCGGAATTGAAAATCACTTTGCAATTTTCAAAAAGGAAAATACTAGTACAACCATCTGTAATAATTCAAATTGCTCCACTGAGGCTGTTTGAACGAGTAATTGTAAACTAAATGGTTCGCAGCTTGCTGGTTGCAAGAATTGGAAGTCTACTGAAACCAAGGATAATTGCCAAAATGGAACGAGCTGGGCATATGAATTTGGAAATGAGTTCCAAATGTGCCCTATAATTGTGGAAGATCTTGCATTTCCAGGGCACATGCTCATTGAGGTGAGTACAACTATTTTAGCGCTAAAATTTTTAATTATTCCAAGCTTTTGTGGTTATTTCAAAATTAACATCGAAGTCACATCTATCACAGATGCTTTGTAATGAGCACGCTCTCTTCCTAGAGATTGCCCAGGTGATACGCGGCTTAGAGTTGACAATCTTAAAGGGTGTGCTAGAAAACCGATCAAGCAACACATGGGCTCGGTTCATCATTGAGGTAACTGGACTGGACTTTGATTGCTTTCCCTGATGATCTTTTTAGTTAGTCATTGGAAAGATTTATACATATCTGCAATTCCTACAGGCTTCGACGGGATTCCATAGACTCGATATCTTCTGGCCTCTCATGCAGCTTCTGCAGCGTAAAAAAAAATCCTATCTCAAGCAAGATTTGAAGCACTATCTCCCTTCCCAAAGGAATTAATCCAAAGCTGGCTTTTTTTTTTTTTTTTCTACTTTCATATTTGAGACACTAAAAATGTCTGTCTAAAAGACACTATTGATAAGGATTGCAATGTAACGAACTTGCTCAGTTTTCTTGCAATGAAATGTCAAGGTTATCTAGCCCCTAAAGAAAAAAAGAAAATTAACAATTGATTTCATGCAAGTTAGTATATACATATTTCATAAGAGGGCAATGTATGTGGAAGAACAGAACACTCGTCGAGAAAAGGATTGCTAGCCTAGCAAAAACTGTAACCTTTGATCATTGAGGTGCTTCAGCTAGCATAAGTGTGTGCCACCAGCCACATGTGATATTTTTCGGTTGACAGCCTTCAATGGGAACTCGAGATGGAATGTTCCGGTCGATTGAATCACCCAAGCCAAGCTGCAAGGAAAAGACATTAATAAAAACACATTAATTTGATAACTAGCATGTGATTCCATATGCATTAATGTTGGTCACAGCAACTTGAGGGTCATACCTGTCCGTACTTGTTCCATCCCCAACTATATACCTGGCTGTCCTCTACATACAAAATAAAGAAGAGAGTCAAAAAAAGGATTTTGAGTGTATCAGCTGATCTTTAATCAATGTTGATTATTTTCTTGAGCTTATACTATGGCTTAGAGGGACAAATCCTAGGTGATGTACTAAGAGGATTCTACTGCCACATCTGACATCTGTCCGCGGACAAAATATTTCATGACAAATTCAATCTTCTCATGAATACAGATAACTGTAGAAGTAAACTTGAAAAACAGCTGAAACCAATTAATGGAAAATTCCAAAATTTTCAAGTTATACCTGTCAGAATGGCACTATGTCGAGCCCCACAAGATACCATTTTTGCGCGCTTACTTCCCAAACTCGGAGCATCCAATTGCCTTGGTTGTGTCTGAATATAAGGTACAAATAAAGCCTTATGTGAGTTTACTTCCAAACTAGGCATTTCACGAAGTCAACATTGCAACGATAAAAAAAGTCTTTTAAACCAAATACTAAATTTTCATGTTTAAGATGCTTTGAATTATAGAAGCAAAAGATAGAATTAAGGGGAGGTGAGGGGGATGAATAGTTGAGTCATCTGAAACTAGTCAACCAACTATAGGTTGTACAAACAATTCATAATGAGCTAGTTTCCATGACATACCACCATGAAAAAAAAGACCGACTTAAAAGTTGCCAAAATGCTCAACTTGTTCATCATAAGACAGGTTTTGGGTTGTACCTCAGCCTGGTCAGCACCAGTTCCTAGCTGCCCAAACTGATTCCCACCAAAGGTATATACATGGCCGTTGGCAGTAATACAGACAGTATGCCATAGTCCAGCAGCAACTCTTTCTACTCGAGTTCCAGATAAAGAAGGCACACAAGTAGGTCTCAGCTGATCATTTGTAGTTCCTTGCCCACACTGATCACAAACAAGGATGCCAGAGGATACTATTTGTAAAAAGTGGCCAATTGAAATTATGAAAAATACACTCAAAGCTAAATTGCCACATGTTATGCAAGACGAAGGGCCATCAAGTAATAGAATTAAGAAAGTTCACTTGGCATGTAGATAGGCTCACCTGTCCGTAGAGTCCCCATCCAAACGTAAACAGTGCTCCAGTATCTACAATGGGAACAAGTGATGAATAGAACATAGCACATCAGTGGATACTTTTTATGAATGTCAAGCAACACAATCTGGAAAATCAAGAAGTCCTCCAAGGTACAAAAATAAATCAACTAGCATGGCAAACCAACTAGAGGGGATTTATGCAGGAAATTGAAGGTAGAAAGTTCTTAAAAATACAACAGCCAGAATTGCACAGTAATAATGCAGGGAACAACTCAAAATTGATTGAACAACTAAAATATGAGGGCATCAAATGCTAACCTGTTATTACTGCACTATGCCGACCTCCACAAGCAACTTCCTTTACATAACTTCCAGGGAATTTAGAAGCTTGTGCCGATGAATTGGTGCTTCCTTGATGGACTATCAAGGACCGGTCTTTCCCAGAAGCAGATGTATCAATGCAAGGTATGAGATGAGGAGAAGACACCATTTTTATCCGGGATCCCAAACCTAGCTGCCCTTCGCCTCCATAGCCCCAACCCCACACCTGTCCCATATCTGAAACTTCGGTTAAAAACATGATGCATCAGGTGTCTTTGCTTTACATCAAAAATCTTCCATAGCTTCGTACTTCATACAACCTACTTCGTACTTCAAATAACCTACAAAACTACATAGTGTGACCACAAAGAGACTACACCTGAAATTTGTGAGGGTCCACCATGTAGTGACCCAAGAAGTAGTTGATTTACCTGAGAGAGCTAAAGTGTGGCGTCCACCAGCAGCAACATTGGTGATCCTTACTCCAGGAGCTAGAGTTACAAGAGAAGGTGACAATGTGAAAAATTCATCTCCAGAAGATGCACTTTCAAACTCTTCTTTAGCTGTCGATGCTTTTCTCTTCTTCGTAATTTCCTCTCCAGCCTTTCTGTTGTCAGAGTGAGAAACTGTCCCACCATTTAGAGTAGATCCTTGGGACCTTGGACTCACTGAAAAATATTAGCCTCTGTAACATTAGTTTGGAGCTTCTCAAAAGGGATGATTCTTTTCGAAATCAAAGGTTTTAGTGGAAATACCTTGTTCTGTCATCAGTGCATTTTGTTTTGCATTATTATCCTTTTGAAAGCTTCCTGCAGCTGCTAAATCACGAATGACTTTCAGAGAGGGAACACACTCTTTCCATCCCCAAGTGTATACTTCCCCTGTCTCTGCATATTGAGCAATGACAAAAGCTTGCTGAGATTCTGTAAATGGAATTTAGCTTAAGGGAGCAAATGGGCTGAGACAAGATGAATACTAGGTGTTCAAGCTTGGTTCACATAAGTTTGAGCAAGCTTTGAATGTAAGCTGTGCCCAACTTTATTATTCAAACTTTTTCAATTCAAAAGTTATTGATTTTGAGCTTGAAACTCTAATTGACCCTAAGCCTAAACATAAATTTCACCAATTTTCAGATAATCTATTTGCAATTTTGACATTAGAACAATATAGAAATTACATTTTTTTTCTCAACTCAAGTAAACCCTAGAATGAGTGCTTCCACCCACAAAGGCCATATCACCTTTGTCTTTTTCTTTTCTTCCTTGGTCATGTTCCTACATTTCAAAATAAATATCTTGTATTTTAATGATTCATTTTACTTGTATAACATATTATTATGACAATCTCACAGCGCATTGTAATTTGAGGACAATTTTCTCAAAGACCAAAATTTGATATCTTGAAAGTGATTATTCTTCAAATTTTAAACAAGTAGCTAAACAAACAAAAATAAAACACAAGAGACTTTTACCAAGCCCGTTAATAAACTCAAAATTTTGATTGAAACTTTTCCTGTTCAAGAGCTATTAAGCATACTAGTTCCTTCATGCTCTTATTCCCTTGTAAATGGTCAGGGCTACTTATTCAAAGCCACTAAGCTAAATAATTAAAGATTTTTGTGGTGAATTATAAGAAGATAGTTAGAATATCATATTTTCCTTGAAAATGGCATCAAAAGGAAAGCCAATTTAAATGAACACAAGGAAGAAAATCAATTATAATTACCAAGTCTTGCAGCAAAATCAAAAGTAATTGACATTGATTAAAATAAATAAATAAATAAAAAAGAAGAAGAAGAAAGAATTCCAGGATGACACCTAACACAACCAGTAATTTTGAAACCGGACATCAAATAGTCACAAAAGCTAGAAAGTTCCATTTATGCACAAAGGCAAGCAAGCTACAAACTTCTGTTTTTCCCCTCATTTCCCTCGATTAAACATACTATCAAATAATAAGAATACCTGTAACTGATACACAATGGGCCCAGCCAGCAGCAGCCTTCACTACTGAAGCTTCATTTGGAAGTGGAAAAGGCTCTGGAATCTCCTTAACAATGTGCGGCAGAAAGAATATGCAAAATCAATTGAAACAGAAATTTGCAGCAAAAGAATTCATTAATCAGAAGATCATTGCATTACCCCATGCTTCCCAGAAGTCAAATAGCTTTGACCTTCATCATCCGTGGAACCCCACGTTATGAGCTTTCCAGATCCTAATTGCAAATTGTTCGAGTTCATAAGCAATTATATCATAACAAATTAACAACAATTCTGATGAATATTTTCCACACTTGTCTTTCTGTGTGTTCGTGACAGGTAAACACTTGTTCTCTGGAATTTGTAATTATGGAGTATTTTAAAAACTTAATTAAGCAAAATCTTCAGTTGCTAGGTTTACTTTAATTAAAGCTTATCAAAATCAGAGAGAAAGTATAAATCCAGAGCAAAAGCCAGCAGAGGTAACATTTAACAGATCTACAAAATAAAGTAGCAATCATAAGTAATTAGCATGAACATTCAATAACCACATAGAGCTAAAAAAAAGATTAAGGATAAGCAAATAAACATACTCGTGCAATTAAAAACTTCAAATCTGAACTCCACGGATCAAAACTGTAAAGAACAGTTTAGCAACTCAAAACAGAATGAGAAAAGTAATTTATCAAAAATCAAGAAATCAACCTGAAATGGCCATCGCAAATCCACAGCCACCGCCATAAACATCCTTCCATGAATCACCTCCGTCAGTCGATGCCGGAAACGGTACTTTAACCGGAGAAAGTATCGGCGATTTCTCCGGCGAAACTCCCGGTAGATATCCCCACACATACACTGCCGTCTCTTTACATTCCTCCATTTTCAAATCTTCCTGTTTTCCGTTACCATCAATCGCCATCTCAAAAAAAATAATAATAATAATAACAAATTAAATTTCCTCTAAAAATGCAAATCACTCTCTCTCTCTCTCTCATTGAGTCTGTGTGTGTGTGTGTGTTTTTGAATTAAAACGAAGCCGTGGTGAATATTTCAGAGAGAACCTTTAGATTGTCAAATAATTAATTTTTAAATATGGTGCGTATCATTTACAAGGATGTAGGATATGCCACGTTGGATGCCACGTAATGCTTGGACAGGTGGCGTGATCCTGACCGCGTCTCTGGATTGTTCCTTTCACGCTACGAGTTCAGTGGAACTTTCTGGAAGATGAGGACCGCCCTTGCCCTTCGAAGCCCTCTAATTGCTTGCCACGTGGTAGATGTTACGTATTTTTATGTATTAATTTTCTAACTTAATTTAATCAATTAAATAAATCCACCCGTTGTTGCTCCACAGCAAAAGGATGACTGTCCGATTGACTCAATTTCCGATGGATGGATAAAACGGTGGCACGATGACCGCATTTTAATAGCTAAAGTGTAAATACGCATCCTTTAAAATTTAATTTCTTTTTAAAGATGTTTTATGGAGTATTTAATTTAATATAATAATATGCCACATTTTCCCATATATAACATACCATTTTCTTCTTTTTATAGCATATTACACAAAATAAAGCTTCAAAACCTATTAATTTTCCTTCATTTGCTATCCATGAAATATCAATTATATAACTGATGATATTGTGTCTTAACTTAAGTTTAGAGGATGGTCATTTTAGATATTTCACTTGCATTTAACAATGGAAAAAGGAAAAAATTAATAGAATGACTAATAAGTTTGATAAAAATAAAAGTGATTGACAATTTAATTAGTTTTTAAAATAAAATAAATAATCTCATTAATTATATCGAATCTAATGGGCAAAATAATAATTTATCTTTTTTTTTATTTAATAGATGTGAGGTTGAATTTGTCCCTTGTGTTACTCAAATTTATGATTTTGAAATTTCAAATCTAATTAATCATTTATTAGTTGTTAGTTACTCTCTCCATTTCATTCTAATTGACATTGTAAAAAAAAAAAAAAAAAAAATTCAATTTATATGTCATTTTAGATATCCAATAAAATATTAATTTTTTTTTCAATTTTATCATTATCTCTTATTAATTGGGTTTTTAGTAATTCCAAATTATTTCAATAAATTCAAAATACTCTTTCATATTTTTTTCTTTTCCAATATCTATTGATGACAATTAGCCATCCATATTATGCATTATAAAATTAAAGATATTTAAAATTTTAAAATGAACATTTTGGTGAAGAATTTTATTTTGAATAAAAATGAAATACGTACTAAGAAATAGGAAAAGTTAAAAATATTTAGAACAATATTTGGTGGGAAAATTAAAATTTTTTATTATTTTAGATTGAAAATTTTGGTGGAAATGAATTCCATTTTGAATAAAAATGAAACACACTTATAGATGGGGCAAGTGAAAGTTTTATTGGGATAAGGAAGAATTTATAATTGTATTATTTAATGGTTTCTTAATTTATAGTATGAAACTATCTAAAGTGTTAATCTGAATAAAATAAAATGAAGGAAATATTATTTTGTTTGACAAAGTTAGCTTTTATATATTTTTGTTTGACAAAGTTGATATATATATATATATATATATATATATATATAGAGGCTGAATTAATTTTTTTGTCGGTTCACGATCTGACCAGTCTAATTTAATTTATCTGTCATTTTCTCTTTTTTTTTTTAAATTTTTTTTAGTCCAAAACGGTGTCGTTTTGAAAAAATTCAATTCGACCGGTCACCGATTTTTTCCGGTTCAAATCATTTTTTTCGGTTCATGATTTATCTGATTTTTTATGATTTAAAAATCAGATCAGTGACCGGTTCCTGATTTAACCTGTCCGGTCAGGTTTTAACAACATGGTATAGGAGTGTTTAGTGAATTTAATTGTTGTAGTTATATTTAATATTAAAACATTACGTACATTTTCTTATTAAAAAAATATTAAAACATTACAAAATTTTATATTACAAAATAGTAGACAGACAGATTATCACACACCTGGACAACATTTTAACATCTTACAAGTTACAACTATGCAAATTCCCCATACATGAATAAATGTACAAACTAGTAAATGCAAAATGAGCAAACAAGTACTTAGAAAGATGGAGAGGTGGCTGGAGCTCAACCTACTATTTTTGACTATTGGGTTCAATTCAATGGAAAAAAATTTAAGTTGGCAAAAAACCATTTGCTGTAGTGCCTCCATCCACACAAATAACCTGCCCAGTGATGTATGAAGCAGCTGGAAGGCAAAGGAATGCCACTAGCGATGAAACCTCGTTGGGCTCCGCAATGCGACAGATTGGAGTTTGAGCTAATAGCCCATCATATGCCTTAACAACGGTTGGGTCCTGAAATAAACAATGTTGATTGTTAATTGGGCTCTCTAAAATAATTGGACTTTGAAATTTTAGGTAAATGAGCTTGGGTTATCTTTATTATTTTCAAAAAAAAAAAAAAAAAAAAAAAAAAAACTACAATCTTATAATTTTTGAGATAACTCTAATTTTATTGAGCTAAAGTTTATTGGCCTCTCGAATGTTTATTGTAAAAAGCAAATTGAATTAATTGATTAGTTTGTGAATTTTTTTTATATATTAATAATGTGGAATTGAAATCTTCTCATATTGGAATAGATGTGATCTAATATATTTATATAATTTCAACCGCTAAATTTAAAATTAATGATTGAAATTCATTTTCAAAACATAATATCTATTTTGAAATTTAATGTTTTAGAAAAAATATTTATATATCATATAATGTTAAAATTTATCTCAATCTTTATAAGTTTGGCATATAACCCCTTATAATAAATATGTTCAAGTGAAAATTTAAAAATTATAACATGATTAATAAAATGGCTGGATTGGATTGAGCATTATTATGTTCTATCAACATTAATTTTGATACCAAAGACTGCAAATATTTTGTTGGTAACTTAAAATATTTTATAAGAAAAAAAAATGGAAATTATAAAGGAGAAGAGAAATACAGGTTCTAGCATGATGGTGGTTCTGGTACCCGCCGGAGCAACAGTGTTAGTGCGAATGTTATCCTTTGCCCATTCACATGCCAAGTTCCTGGTCAATTGGTTAATTGCTCCTGAAAATAATTTATAATTGTTTATTAAATACTATTATATATATGAATTAACCTATATATATATTTTGCCACATGTAGCATAAATAAATATACCTTTAGTTGCTGCATATACAGATATCATAGGCAAAGAGACTATGCCAGCAATGGAAGATACAAAAACAATGTTTCCATTTCCTGATGCTTTCAAGAGTGGATGTGCTAGTTGACAAAGATGGTAAGGAGCCTCTAGGTTGGTACTCATTATACTTGTGTAGTCTTCCAAACTATAATTTAAACAATCTTTCAGTTTTATCATTCCAGCATTATTCACCTGAACCAACAGAGTCAGAAGAAACTTATGTGCTTTTGCTTGGGAAAAAGACTTCCTAGTTAATTTCTGTTAGTAATCGATAACAGTAACATGAATAGATAGTAATAAACTTACAAGAATATTGAGTTTGCCATCAAAAACAGAGCAGACTGTGTCAATGAGCTTCTGTCTTTCATCTCTACAAGCGAGGTCACAAACAGAGTAGCTTACTTCGAATCCTTTAGCCTTCCATTCTTTTACCCTCTCGTTGAGCTCTTTCTCAGTACGCGAACAGGTATGCACTCTTGCTCCAAATCCTGCTAGTTCTTCTACAATGGCATATCTATTCACAAACCAAAAGAAAGAGAGATTAATGCAAGAAATAAATGATTTTTTTTATACATCAGAAATTTAAATTCAATAAAAATTTAATGAAATTCATTTAAAATTTCATATTTTTTTATTTAATTTAAAAAATTCATTTTATATAACTAAATTAAATTCTACTATTTATAAATATTTTTTTTTATATTAAGAATTTCAACTCTTAATTAATTTCCAGTAACGAAACAGACGGAGCAATGGTGGAGCTAAGGAGACCGAAAGTGGTCATAACCCCCTAACTTTCAGTGTAAATTATAAAAATTTAGGGACATTTTATATTTGTTCCCGATGATTTTTTTTTAATATATAGAAATTGACGTAATTATATATTTCATCTTTAATATAAATTATAATTTAAAAAATTTAATCCCTAAAAAAAAAAAATTTCTGGTTCGTTAGCGAGAAGGAGTAATAGTCTGTTGTCAAAGTAATGGAATATTAACACGAAAAAGAAAAAGATAAAAGCAAGAAAAAGGGAAAGAGAAGTACCCAATGCCTCTGGTTCCGCCAGTGACAACTGCAGTCATGCCCTTGAGAGACCATCTTCGGTCTCTGGAACCAAGCTCTGTTTCTGCCATATTCATTTGTGCAAAGCTAGTAGAGGGGAAGTATTATAAATAATTAATAACAATACTCCATTATTGTCCAATAAATAAACAAATAAAACGTGCATCAACATCAATTAGATAATAATTTTTTAAAAAAATCTATCGAAATTGAAGTGGAGCACCTAGAGAAGGAGGCCAAAACATGCCAGACAAAAATAGGCCTGCTTCTAGAACCGAGGCAAAAAATCAAATACATGGCTTGTTTCGTTTTCAATTTTATCAACAGCCAACTATAAAGTGCAACATTAACGACATTGAAGTATGGCTTATACACAGCACCAGTGACCACAATGGGTTGTATTTATGGAGTGTGAAACTCCATGAAACGACCACCCAGCAAGCAGACATCTTTTGACTTTGATTAGTCTGTCACAGTGTTCCACGGCAGCCAAAATCGTCGTTTTCGATTGTCGCATGCACTAACCAGTAGGCAAAACTTTCTTTTTGTTTGTACCTAGTTGTTTTCGGTCGGTCCAATTAGCTGCGTTTAAGTTAAGTGAGACTCAACCTTCGCTTTCCTTGCTCAACACTTTAAAAATTTCCTTAAACTAAAAAATAAAATTCTCTTTTTTTTTTTTTTCTTTTTTTTTGGATGAATATCAGACTAGAATTAATGTTGCATTATGGGTATAAAATTATAGGATTATATAAATAACGAATTAGAAAGAGAAATTAAAGTAAACTTATGAACAATATGGAACATTATGACCACACTCCAAACACTGGTGTAACATACATTAAACATTGGGACCAGGCTTTTATAGGCTGCATGGTTGGAGAGATGGCAATGGGTACATCAAGACAGATTTTGCATTGACATTCCTATTCCCAACCCAAACCTATGATCAGAATAGACCGAGGGTGACAAATGGTCACTCCACCAGAATTTTAGCATCCAAATTCATATTTAGGTAGGAGCCATTACTCTCACTCTATTGATATTAGTTAGTTTTAGTTAGGTCCACTACATACCTTCCCATGTGAGTCTATTATAGTTATGGTAAATTCTACCCATAACCTATTTATCCATCATAACTCACTCTTGTTTATATGAATATAAATAATAAATGAATAATATATAAAAGCTAAATGGATTATAAATAGTAATAAAAAAAAATGGCCTTCATTTATATGAGTTGCGTCACAATAAATATGAATACCCATTAATAAATAATTTATACACTAAATTTCTAAATCCAAAAATACATATGTAGCGTTTGAAACTGAATTGACGCGGGCGGGATACAGTACAGAGCACCCCACATTGCTTGAAAATAACATCTGAATAATATCTGATGCAGCTGGCAATGCCATTATTTGACGCACAGATTTTTAACCCACTAATTTTACTATTATTATAATTATAATAAATAAATAACAAAGTAAAAAATATATATTTAAAGGAAATGTTTCCAGTGTTATGCCAAACATAACAACATTTCATACTTGGGAATTATTTTCATATTTCGAGCATTGAACAGAGAATGATTAAAAACAGCTAGCACAATAATATAAATGATATTGAAATGATTAATGTCCAGGAAAATTCTCAAAACATGATTATTCAAATCAAACAACTAATTATTTTAGAATTAAAATCAAATTATTAATTGAATTACATTAAATGAGGGTAGTTATGAATTTTACCAGAGAATAGCCCTCATTTTTTAGAATTTTGATACATTCTCAGACACTACATGCATTAAAATACAAAAGATACATAACAAAAATATGTTAAATAATAATATTAAAATGTATAAAAAAATATTAAATTGAAAAATATATTATTAAATAAAAATATGATCTATAATAATAATATAATATATTAAAAATAATTTTTCTCAAAAAATATTAAAAATAATTAAATTAACAATAATTAGGTAAATAAATAGGTAAAAATTTATATGATTTTATGAATTTAGATACCCACATAAATTTTAAATAGATTACAAATAAATAAATGAGTGATTTAAAATTCACCCAACTTATACTCAACCCACACCTATCTAAACTTATCTATTTGCCACCTCTGGTCTACTACCAGTCTATCACTAATTTTACCCTCGAAACAAAGGTTCTTTGACTATGAGAACTCAGAGCAATAATAGTCCCACCCGAAATCTATTTTTTTAAAAATCTTTTATTAATTTTATTTTTAAATTACATGCGTGAGAAATCTCAATTCAAACTCAATAACCTAAAAACTAATAGGTGATAAGAACCAAATATATATTAAGCCTTATACTATTCGTTATATTTTTATATATGATCTTTTAATTCTAATACCTCTTTTTGACACATGCTAAACTTTTAAAATAACAATATGCACAAACAGACTGAGTACTAAACAAATTCAAATATGTATGTGTCAAACCCTACTGATATAAGATTGCAAGTGTGATACAACACGAAAGATTATAAAAACATTGAAATGCAGACCTAATTTTAATAAAATGTGATAAATCTCGAATTCAACTCAAAAACCTAAACTAATGGATGATAAGATCCAAACACTATATTAAACCTTGATATTATTTATTATATTTTTATGTGAGATCTTAACTCAAACAACATGATCTCAATGTCTACAAAATAATTCACCAAATGTTGAAAATTATTCAGATTCCAATCTCTAATTAAAAAAAAAAAAGAACAGATAAAATAAGAAAACAGCTTTTGTTTAAACGGAATAATTTTTGTATTTACACGAAGATAAAATTGCATGTTTTTTTTTGGTAGAGTTCATTTGCTTCTATTGGTGGCGGTCCATCTTGGTTCTTTTGTAGGGTGATTCTCAGATTTTACTGTATCATCTTAAGTTTAGTATGGCTTGAGCTAATGTGATTTGTAATTTTTGTTTCTCAAATGAATAGTTCCTTTGAAACAAATAAATTACAAACATATAAATGAATTCTCATATTTAGAAATACATAATTTAAAATATGGAATTCAATTGAATTTCATATTTTTGTATTTGGAACAAATCTATAATTAAGTTATTTTTTTCTTATTTCTTAAAATACCCTTAATATAATAAATATAATTAGAAAAATAAAACAACTAAAAATAATTATATTTTATATTTTACAATTAATATTTAATTTATAAATACAATAAAAAAATTCATTGGAAGAAAAATAAATAAAAAAAAGTAAAGAGAGAAAAATGTTAGAGAAAGTAGAGAGAGAGAGAGAGAGAGAGAGAGAGAGTATGAAGAAAAGATAAAGAAAAAATATATTTTTATTTTAATATTATTTTGTTATTTTTGTGGAATTCATTTGAAAGTTTCACCTATTTTGGTGAAAATTTAATTTAGTTATTTTCAATTTCATAAATTTAAATTCTTAGAATTGAAATTTACATTTTGTTATATTTTAAACACACAACTTTTTAAAAATGTAAAATTCAAAATGAATTCCCCAATCATTCCAAACTACGTGAAAATAATCTATTATATATGATGAGAGACAAAAATAGTCAATAAAATAATGAGAAAATTACAGTATACACCGTAATTTTTGTTAAATTATCATTTACACCATACTTTTATATTTTATACATTTTAACATTGTTTTGATTTCTTTTATACGGTTATTTTATATTTTGTTTTCTTTTTAACACCGTTTACATCGGCCTGCTCAATTGCCTCTCTCTTTTGACAAGAGTCCTACTCTGTTATGTCCACTTTTTTTTTTTTTTTTTTTTTTTTTGGTATTAGCGTTGGCGGTGACTACCCACTTTATGCTACAATTATGTCTAAGTATGCTAACAAAAACACTTGTGAATCTCACTTGTTCACACACCTGTGAAATTCAATTTTAAAAAGTGATGTGAATTATTAGCGTTTTACATAGTATAAGTTAAAAAAAGCAAATCTAAAAACCTACAATTTATTTGATATAAATATAAATTTCATTAAAATTTTCAATTTTAAATTACATTTTTATAAATATATAATTTTAGTAATTTATACTTAAAATTTATTAATTTGAATAAAATATACTTTTATTAAATTTAAAATTCATTAATAAATTTTATTAATATAATTTTATAAATGAATTGTTTAAAATTCTATAAAATACTTGATAAGAATGGGATAAATAATTAAATATGATACTATATATAAAAATTAATTTCAACACTTGAAATAAATAATAAAAAAAA
>CATKHJ010836618.1:0-24691 GCA_949750685.1 Vernicia montana
AAAAAAACTAAAAGAAAGGGAAACAAAAGAAAAGGGGAACATGCAAAGAATAGGGGGAAAAAACAATCAAGCAATAAAAGAAACTAAGCTAAAAAGAAAAAAAGCAAACAAAACAACAAAGAAACAAAACAAACTTCAAAAAAAATAAATAAGGAAGAAAATAAATACCTTTTGAAGACGAGGCTTAGGGATGTATGGACGAAGCAAATGGCCGGATCGCAATTCCACCTTGACTCGACTTGGTAGAACCACAGCCTTCGAACGGCTACTAGGACGGTGCCTTAGGAACTCCCTCGAACTGACTTGAGAGAAGAAACCACGAACAACCACCCAAAAAGAGAAACTTTAAAGTAGAAAGGCAGTTCTTTTTGAACCGAGCCTTGAAAATGACTTGCGTTTGATCAATTAAGCTTGATTTGGCAAGAGGTGTGTGTAGAAATGAGTTAGGAAGGGGGGTTTATATAGGTAGAAGGGCTGGAGAAGATTTTCACATTTTCCAATGTGGAAAAACGAACATGAAGTGCAAAAACTATATAGAAGCTTCCTGGGACCGCACACGGCCTACTCTGAACCGCACAGAGGAGACCAGGATCGTACAGAAGGAACCAAGATAGCACAGGGCCAGTTTAGGACTGCACAGGCCTTGTGCGATTCCTGGGGGCCCCTGTGCGGTCACCCAAGCCAGACCATGGTTAGTTCTTCGATTTTTTTTATCCTTTCTTGCTCGTTTTAGTTTCTGAGTCCTTTTTGCATATCCGTGGGTTTAGATGGTGCGAAATTCAGGGTTCACAGGTAGCCTCTTTAATTAATTAAATTATTTTTTATTTTAATCAATTAATTTTAATTTAGTTTCTACTCAATTTGGTTAATTAATCACTTTAATTAATTAATCTTTTTAATTGATTAAAAATTGGGTAATTAAGTAATCCATCTTTCAAATTAATCTCTTTTAAGGTTAATTTAATCCAATCCTCCATCATATCCTCACTCTTCGAAATGGAACTCCGGTCCGAAAAAACACTTCGCCCATTCAAAATCTCCCAAGATAAGGTATAACATCTTCTCTCACCAATTCTAAAATCCCTCCAAATTAAATCAAAATCAATTTGATCAATCCTTAACCCCTCCACCTCACCGTGGAATGAAATATGTGGGTTTTGATCCCTATTCAAAGAAGTACGTAGGTATGCTTGAAATTTAAATCCAAATCTCAATTAATCTCCTTCCCCTTTTATTTTCAATGTAAATGTCAATTTATACTTTCTTATGAATTTAATTATTTTGGAGTTAAGGAGAGACTTGTGGTTCTCCTAGAATCCATAAGGACTAGAGAGAACACTCTCTTTAACTTGTGGATGTTTTTAATTACTTGCTATTTATTTTTCCATGCATTCATAATTATGCCATGATCATGCACTTTAAATCGCAATTAATATTCGTCATCCATTAAATCAAAAAAAAAAATTTAAGTCAAATCAAACTTAGGAGCCAAATCTAAATTATTTAAAAACTAAAAACTTAGTCCCCGAACTCAACCTGGTTCAAAGGCTAGTGACTTTATCATTGGGTAAATTAATCAAAAATTAATTAATTGGAGTCAATTTTGGGTTTTTCCTTAATTTTTTCCATTTAAATAAATTAGGGTGGTGATTCCTGAATTCTTTCAAAAATCAAATCAATTTTCTGAACGATAGCCGTTCCAATCGTAAGCACCAAAACTTGTACCTAAACCCCTTAAAAATCGCTCGCATTTCCTTAAGGCTCCAGAGCGAAGGGGGCGTTCGAGCGAGGCCTCACACCTAGATAGCAAATTTCTTGTGAGGGTGAATAGAAATATGAAATTCAAAATAAATTCTTCACTTTCTATATGCAAACACTCTAAATTATAGCAATGAAATAAAAAGGAATGAGTTGAGTAAGAGAATGCTTAGCCAATTTTATAGTGGTTAGGAGCAAACTCTTCTCCTATGTCCACTTCTTATAAGCCTTCAACTTGGGGTTCCACTAGATCCTTTGGGATTGCACCCAAATGCTTATAATAGTTATCTAGGATTTTGCTAAATACAATATTTATCCGATATTTCGCCTAATTAGAATAGTTATACGGGATGTCGTCCAAATGAGAAGAATACAACAAGAGTTTTTGAATATTTGTCTCTCAAAGACACATATACAAATGTATTACAAATACATGATTTAAACTTTAAAGAACAAGAACAAGATGAACACTAAAGATGGAAGTTTTAAGCAAAAGTGTTCTTGAGTTGTAAAAACAAAGTATGAGAAGATTCAATGAATAACCTTTTGTTTAGGGTTTCTCTCTTGTTTTCTAGTTTTTATCTCTCTAGCAACTCTTTAATTTATATGGGTTTTCATTCTCTTTGAAAAATATAGTTGTTACTAAGAGAGAATGACATTTTTGTCCATTTACATCATCACTAATGACTATAAAATCTTTTGAGGATTTTCTATATCCCGACGGTTCACAGCCTTAAATGACTCTTCAAGGGCTTGAACTTCTAAACTTGATAAAATTTTCATGACCATGAAATTGATTCACGAACTTGAATTTTGCTTCTATCCCTTTTTTGTATTTTTTTAGCTTTTCACGTTCAGGGCCTTGAATGACTCTATCAGGGGCTTGAACTTCTAAACTTGATGAAACTTTCACTAGCGTGAAAATGATTCACGAATGTGAATTTTGCTACTATCCTTTTTTTTTTTTTTTTTTGCAAATTTTGAGTCTTTTTCATTCAGGGCCTTGATATGAGCTTTAAGGGCTTGAATTTGATGGAAATATACACTTTAATGATCATGATATATTTTACGTTTAGGGCCTTGAGACACTCTTTAAGGGCTCGAATGACTTGGAAATCTATATCTCAATGGTCATGATATATATGTTTCGTTCTTAACATAAAATTGATTAGTTTAATCAAAGTTTTGGAATCATTTGGCATCAAAATTCAATCAAGACACATACAAGATTATCATTTGGCATCATCAACACTTAATTACTAAGACACATAAGGTTAACAATTTCCCCATTTTTTATGATGACAAAACCATGTTATTCTGCAATTAAAAGTGTACAAATCCTCTACCCCTTTTTGTCATATTAAAAAAGGGTAAACACGTTAACAACCATCTCTCCCTTTTAATTCAAGGCCAACACAACATACAATTCACAAAATAACATCAACATACAATGCTCAAAATACATACAATCAAGAAAACCCAAAAATATCAACATTCTTCCCCTTAATATTCAAGAATACTCCCCCTTAATCAATAATAAACAATCACAATTAAAACAATAATCATCATCTTCTTTTAAACATCATCTCCCCCTTAAAGCAACAACGACAACAATTACAACAATCATCTTCCCTTTAAAATAAGACAATGAAAGTTCAAACCTCTCCCTTTTTGTTATAGAATAAACAACAAGGTAACAAGGGATTTAAGAACATATAGGCAAGAACATATATACAATGATACCAATTAAATACATTTAAGCACATATATGCCAACAATCATTTAAATATCAAGGAATTTAAGAAGAGATTATATTTGAGATGTGTCAATCATACATAATTCTCTTCTTATGAAGAAAAACCTTTACTTGTCCAATGGCTTGGTGAATATATCAACCAATTGATGATTTGTATCAAGAAACTCAAATGCAATATCACCCTTGCCAAAATGATCTCTAAGAAAATGATATCTAATATCTATATGTTTTGTTCTAGAGTGTTGAATGAGATTTTTGGAAAGATTTATAACACTTGTGTTATCACACTTAATGGGAATGCCATGAAATATATGTACAAAATTTTCAAGTTGAGTCCTCATCCATAGATATTGAGTGCAACAACATGTAGCTACTGCATACTCAATTTTCATCGTTAATATTGCAATTGAATTTTATTTCTTTGAAAACTATGAGACCAACATGTTTCCTAATAATTGACATGTACCACTAGTGTTGTTCCTATCAATTTTTCATCCTCTATAATCTGCATTGTAGTAGCCAATCAAATCAAATAAGGATCATTTAATATACCACAAACCTAAGTTTGGAGTGTCCATAAAGTATCTCATCATTCTCTTGACTCTAGCGATGTGTGATTCTTTTGGATTATATTGAAACCTAGCACACTTGCACACACTAAATTAAATTTTGGGCTTAGATGCGGTCAAATATAGCAATGAGCCTATCATGCTTCTATAGAGTTTAAAGTTAACATTTTTACCTTTCTCATTAACCTCTATCTTTGTTAAGGTGCTTATAAGAGTAGTTATGGCTTTGTATTATTCATCCTAAATTTTTTGAAGAGCTCCTTGGTGTACCTGGATTGATTGTTCAATGTACCATTCTCCAATTGCTTGATTTGTAGCCCTAATAAAAAATTTAACTCTCCCATCATACTCATCTTAAATTCACCTTGCATAGACTTAGAAAAATTCTTGCAAAGAGATTCATTAGTAACACCGAATATGATATCATCCAAATAAATTTGATCAATTAGAATATCCCTCTTTACATGATTTATGAACAAAGTTATGTCAACATTACCTTTAGAAAAACCATTTTCAAGGAGAAATTTGTTTAACCTTTCATACCAAGCTCTTGAAACTTGTTTTAAACCATATAGTATTTTTGAAAGTTTGAAAACATGATTTAGAAATTTATCATTTTCAAAACCAGAAGGTTGTTCAACATAAATCTCTTATTGAATAAAACCATTTAAAAATGCACTTTTCACATCTATTTGTAAAAGTTTAAAGTTCTTAAAGCATGCGTAAGCAAATAGCATTCTAATAGCTTTTAACCTAGCTACCGGAGCATAGGTTTCATCATAATCTATACCTTCTTCTTGTGAATAACCTTGAGCTATTAACCTTGCTTTATTTCTTACCATAATTTCGGATTCATCTAGCTTGTTGCGAAATACCCACTCGGTGCCAATTATCAGATGGTCTTATGGTTTTTGTATTATTGTCCACACTTGACTTCTCTCAAATTGGTTCAACTCTTCTTGCATAGCTATGATTCAATGATCATCTTTGAGAGTGTCATTTACATTCTTTGGCTCTACTTGTGATAGAAATGCTACATATTCATAAGTGTTGTGGACTTTTGATCTAGTTCTTACACCTTGAGTGGGATCTCCAATAATGGGTGTGTCTTTGACTTCATTCCTCACTTTTGGATGTTGAGCTTCACTTTGTTGATGAGTAGGCTCTTAAAGTGCATCTACACTTTCAACCTCTTTTTTTATCTTAATGCTTTGCTTTTGTGATTCCTTCATGGATAGATCTCCTATCATATCCTCAATGGCTTCAATGTTATCATATCTATTTATCATCTTGGAAGGAAACTCATCAAAAATAACATGAACTGATTCTTCAACTAAGAGAGTTCTTTTGTTGAAGACTCGATAAGCTTTGGAATGAAAAAAATAACCAAGAAAAATTACCTCATCGAATTTGGCATCAAATTTTCTAAAATTATCCTTATTATTATTAAGCACAAAGCATTTGCAACCAAATGGATGAAAGTATACAATATTAGGCTTCCTCCCTTTCCACAACTCATTTGGGGTCTTTTTTAGGATATACCTAATCATAACTCTATTGATGATATGACATGCCGTGTTAACCGCTTCCGTCCATAAGTATTTTGGCAAATCATTTTCATAAAAATGGCTTACTCTCAATAACACCATTTTGTTGAGGAGTTTTAGGTGTCGAAAAATTATGCTCAATGCCATATTCTTTGAAATAATTTTTAAAATTTGAATTTTCAAACTCTTTTCCATGATTACTCTTAACACTATAAATAACATATTTTATTTGAGTTTGCAAAACCTTCATGAGTGGAATGAATGTATGAAATGCATCATGTTTATGATTAAGAAAAAGTACCCATGTAAAGCATGAATAATCATCAACAAGCACAAGATAATAGTGCTTTCAACCAAGGCTTGAAGTTCTTGTGGGACCAAACAAATCCATAAGATGTAATTGCAAAGGTCTAGAAGTTGAAACAACATTTTTAGATTTAAAAGAATTTTTAAAGTGTTTTCCTTTTGTACATGCATCACAAATACTTTCCTTTTTGAAAACAAGTTTCGGCAATCCATTTACTAAATCTCTTTTGAAAAGTTTTAAAATTACATCCATACTTACATGGCTTAGTCTCCTATGCCACAAGGATATATCCTCATCTTTTGAAAATACGCATAAACTTTTATTTGAAACATCATTTAGGTCTAGAACAAACATATTGCCTTGACGATAACTAATGAAAGCAATCTTGTTTGTTTTAATATCCACAACCTCACATGTAAATGATTCAAATATGACCTTATATCTTCTATCACATAATTAACTCATGCTCAAAAGATTATGCTTAAGATTATCAATAGATAATACTTTAGTTATGGATATATCACCATTACCAATTGAGCCAATTCCAATGATCTTTCCTTGGAATTATCTTCAAAGCTCACATTTCCTCCATTTTTGAACTCCAATTGAGTAAATTATGATTTGTCTCCCGTCATGTGCTTTGAACATCCATTATCAAACACCCATGTGTTCTTCCATTTTGGACATTCCTACAAAACAAGAGTTTTTATACATTTATTGGTACCATTTTTGCTTTGAGTCTACTATTGTTAGTATCCTTAGGAACCCAAACACTCTTAGTTGTAGGCCTTCATTCCTTTAGAATCCAAACCTTTCTAATAGTATATGGTCTCCTAAGTTTGATTAGACATTTATGCACATTATGACCATGGAAATGACAATAGGTGCATTTTGTAAGCTTTTTGGGGTCCAATGTTTTTTCTTTGAAGAAAGTATAAAATTTCTTAACTTTGAAATCAATATTGTATCCTAAGTCCACTTTATCTAAAACCCTTCTTTGTGATGCAATGATATCATTAAGAGTTTTTCTATTAATAGTAAATTTTCTCAAAAGCTCATTTGAGTCTTTTAGCTTACTCTTGATTTTCTCATGCTCACTAAAGAGTTTTTCAAATGCATTTTTCAATTTATTCAATTGAGATAAGAGTTTTTCTTTTGCTTTTGAAATTTCATCAAGTTTAGGTTCATGCAAAAAAATTTCATGCTCATTTTTCAAATAACATAAGTTCTTTTTCAAAACAATGTTTTCCTTAGTCACCATCATGAAATTTTCCATGAGATCATCAAATGCATCTTGCAACTCATCAAAAGTATAGGGTCTAGAATTTACCTCATTTTCTTCTTGTTCACTTTCTTGTGCTATGAGACAAAGGTTGACTTTTTCGTCTTCTTCGTCCGATAATTCTTCATCACTTGATGTGCCACTCCCACTCCAAGCTGCATATGCTTGGTCCTTCTTTAGGTATCTTTTTTCTTTCTTGTCTTTCTTCTTTTTGTGTTTAAAAAGAGGACATTATTGTCTCACATGACCTAATTTCTTGCATTTATAGCAAATAATATCAATCTTGTGTTCTTCTACTTGCTTTCCCTTATCTTTGTTGAAGTTTTTCTTCTTGTACTTATCCCTTGAGATGAATTTGTTAAACTTGCTAAATTTTCTAGCAAGAAGTAGTATTTATTGCTCATCTTTTTCACTTAAAGAATCTTTCTTTTCCTCAATTGAAGCTTTAAGAGAAATGGACTTCTTGGTGTTTCTTTCCTTTTCCTTTGCTTATAACTTGCTCTTCTTATTCATTCTATAGGTTGCCAAGTCCCTAATCAATTCTTCCAAAGATAAAGTTGCCAAATTCTTAGATTCTTCTATTGCATCAACTTTGGAGTCCCATTTATCTGGAAGGGATCTCAAGAGCTTTGTTACCAATTTCTTTTGAGTGAAGGTTTTGTCAAGCCCATTCAACTCATTCACAATGGTGGTGAATCACTTGTACATATCGAAAATGGATTCATCATCCTTCATAGAGAAGTTCTCAAAGGTTATGGTGAGAAGATTCATCTTTAAGTCTTTCACTTGACTTGTCCCTTCATGGTTCATCTTCAATACTTCATAAATTTCCTTTGCAATTTCATAAGTCGAAACCCGATTGAATTCGGTTTCATCTAGTGCACAAAAAAGAAGGTCTACAACTTTATCATTCAATGCCAACTTCTTCTTGTCATCGGCAGTATAAGTGGAAGAATCTTTGGGCTTTGATGTACTCTCATCCTTTGGAACAAATGACCCTTTCTCAACCACCTCTCATAGGTCATAACCTTGGGACCTCATATGGAACCTCATCCTTGCCTTTCATTAGTTGTAGTTAGAACCATAAAACAATGGAGGTCTTATACTACAATGTCCCTCTTGAAATGGAGTCTTTGAAGAACATGTCATAGTGATCGTTAACTCTTAAAATTATTGAATTTTTACATAAACAATAACACAAGGCTCTAATACCAATTGTAAAACCCTAGATAGCAAATACCTAGGGGGTGGGGGTGGGGGTGAATAGGAATATGAAATTCAAAACAAATTCTTCACTTTCTATATACAAACACCCTAAATTATGGCAATGAAATAAAAGTAATGAGTTGAGTAAGAAAATGCTTAGCCCATTTTATAGTTGTTCGGAGCAAACTCTTCTCTTACGTCCACTTCTCCTAAGCCTTCAACTTGGGGTTCCACTAGATCCTTCGGGATTGCACCCAAATGCTTACAATAGTTCTCCAAGATTTCACCCAATTACAATAGTTATACGAGATTTCGCCCAAATGAGAAAAACACAAGAAGAGTTTTTGAATCTTTGTCTCTCAAAGGCACATATACAAATGTATTACAAATATAGGATTTGAACTTTAAAGAACAAGAACAAGATGAACACCAAAGATGGAAGTTTTAAGCAAAAGTGTTCTTGAGTTGTAAAAACAGAGTATGAGAAGATTCAATGAATAATCTTTTGTTTAGGGTTTCTTTCTCTTATTTTCTTGTTTTTATCTCTCTAGCAACTCTTTAATTTATATGGGTCCTCATTCTCTTTGAAAAATATAGTAGTTACTAAGAGAGAATGACATTTTTGTCCATTTATGTCATCATCAACAGCTATAAAATATGTTGAGGATTTTCCATATCCCTACAGTTCACGGCCTTGAATGACTCTTAAGAGGCTTAAACTTCTAAACTTAATAAAACTTTCACAAGCGTGAAAATGATTCACGAACGTGAATTTTGTTACTGTCCCTTTTTTGCAAATTTTGAGTCTTTTGCGTTCAGGACCTTGATAGGAGCTTTAAGGGTTTAAATGTCTAGGAAATCTGAACCTTAATGATCATGATATATTTTGCGTTCAGGGCCTTGAGACACTCTTTAAGGGCTCGAATGACTTGTAAATATGCACCTCAATGGTCATGATATACATGTCATTCATAACATAAAAATGATTAGTTTAACCAAAGTTTTGGCATCATTTGGCATCAAAATTTAACAAGACACACACAAGATTATCGTTTGGCATCATCAAAACTTAATTACCAAGACACATAAGGTCAATAGCTAGCTTTTTATTATAATTTCAAAAGCTAGTGGTTGTAAATACAATCGCTAAATTTTAATTTTTTTTTACCAAACACCCTGTGTTTGCAGTTGGATGTTCAACCGCTAACAACTAGTTTCCAAAACCCAAACCAAATTGGCACTAAGTGTATGTGCATTTGGAGACGCCAGTGCATCCATCCTTCAAAGTGATCCCTTCACCATCCACATTTAAGGATGAAAAGTCGTGCACCACACCAACTCTCTCTCGACCAAGATTTCCATCTCTCATAAGAATTAGCACACAATGTGAAAGTATGTTCATGGAGGGAACTAATTTAGTCGAGACCATTTAAGGAGAAAACCAATTCTAACGATCTAAAACGTCAACTGAGCCAATAAACCAGGACAGATCCAGAATCTGAAGAGAATGGAAGGTAAGGTGCATTCAATCAACTCTAGAAAAAGACTATGCATGCAACAGTAATGACATCCAACAGCCCTAAACTTGGGTCCTAGGAACACCTCATCTTGAACTCAGAAAGGGCCGCACAAATCCAGTATAATCATCTAAGTCACAAGGAGTACTAGAATACAATAGCCACCATAGGCCAACAAAGGTTGCGGATGTGGAAAAGTGAACGGAATAAAGAAAATGAGTTAGGCTCAAAAAGTTAAGAGAAGATAGATAAATAACTCAAGATTCGCTCTAGTTATCACTCATTAAAACTTAAAGCCTATCCTTTCAATTTCCTAAAATCGACTGCATTCACTACACCTTCTAAACCCTAATAACTATTCTCGAAAACTAAAGGTAACTTCCACGGTTTCTCAAGAAGACTGCTCTAAAACTCAAGACTACTAGCATATGAAATAAGGAGTAAATTAAGAATGGGTTCGCCTACACATGCTTCAACAGTTTCAGACGACTCGGCACTTCTCTAGCCAGGTCACATAAGAGACTCTAGAAGATACTTATCCTTGTTGCTGCGAACTTAGCCTTTCGTGCTAGCAGAGTAGAGGGGCCTCTAATAAGAACTAAAATTGGCTACACCAAATGGGTCATTTTGACCAAGTCAAGACAGGCCTAAAGCTACAGACAACATGTTTTACACTACCAAGATTGCCAAGCCCAAGGCATCATGAACAAGCCACCTCATGTCTCATCCTAGCGATCATCTAAGGCAGCAAGTACCTCGCCCCGGCAACATTCAACTTTGCTAACAGACAAGCTCACTCTGCTTACAAGGAAAATTCACCACAGTACCTCCTTCCAAGCTTCTCAGATATGCAATCCTTTACACTTTCGAGAGACGATATTTGGGTCATATCAGCATAAGGCTCCACACCTGACAGCCAATTGTGCAGAAACATCATTCCATTGTCTAACTGTAGTATAACGTGACCGAGACCCTTTAATAAAAAAGGCCACGTCACCCACTCACTCCAATCCTTTAGGTAGGAAGCGGCTTAAATACAAGCCTTTCCTCCCTTTTAAGAGGAAAAGGCAAACCATTCAGAGTTAGAGACAAACACTCAAATAGAGAAAATAGTAGTAATAACTCTCTAAACCCACTTAATTCTCCAAGCCTTAATTCTATAAAATGCAGTTACTAACTTAAGCATCGAAAGGCTCACGCCAGGTCACAGGTTTGGCTTTCTAATACTTGTTTTCTCTCCATTTCTTTTCTCATGCATGCCACAAGCTTAATGACAGAGTAATCCAAATCCCAGTTGCTCTAGTCCAGCATCTCTAGCTCTAGTCTCCAACTGATAGGTGGCCTCAAGACCCGAGATCCTTCAGGAAAAACCCTATCAAGTATTATTTAAAAACACCACACATTTAGGATTTATTAGAAAAATTAGGCAAATTTTAATAAAATTGATCACACAAACTTTTCTTCTAATTTTCTTAATTTTTCATTTTAATAAAAATTTTCGGTTTCAAATTATAATATATTTTAATAGAAAATTTGGCCATAATATATATTTTTTAATTATTCCAAAAAAATTTCAATAATTTTTTTAGAGTGAAAAAAATAATCAATAATTTGACTTGTACCATTACATACTTACATACACAATACGTTGTCGTGTCAACTATCTCCAACTCCAGCACAGCAATGTAGCTGCATTTTCATTGGCAAAAAAAAAAAAAAATGTAGCTGCATTTCCCTTCAAGCAAAAGTAATTGACTTGTCCAAACGGCCAAACCCCTCTAAAAACCCTAAACCAAAAACCCCAATATTCTACATTTCCTTTCTTAGCTTCTTTCAAAATGGCTGGAGGCCGATTCAGAGAACTCTTAAAGAAGTATGGCAAAGTAGCTTTAGGCGTCCATTTCTCTGTCTCTGCAGCCTCAATCACCGGACTTTACATTGCCATCAAGAACAATGTCGATGTCGAATCGATCTTCGACAAGTGGCATCTTCCTGGAGTCTCCACCTCCAAGGACTCCAATCACCCAAACCCACAACCTCAAGACCAAGAAATTAAATCCCATGATGGGCTTGTGATTGAAGAGAGGGATAATAAATCCACTGCCATGACGGAGGAGAAGAAGAGGAATCGGACTGCTGAGCTTGCTGCTTCTACTGGTGGTGCCCTTGCTCTGGCTGTGCTTTGTAACAAGGCGCTGTTCCCAATAAGGGTGCCAATAACCATCGCGCTTACGCCTCCGGTGGCTAGGTTCTTGGCTAGGAGGAGGATTATCAAGAACGGTGTATGATTTTTTTTTTTTTTTTTACAAAAATTTTTAGTTTTTGGTTAACTTGTTTTTTGTTGGTGTTGTGTTAGTAAATGTTGAATGAAACAGAGAGGGAAATGGGAATTGAAATCATATGGTTAAAATGTGATACGGGTCTTGGTGGATATTGGCTTATGATCTCTAGTGGCAATAATAAATACTTTAAATTATTTTAATTTTGTTGTTTATGATGATAGTGCACATATAGAAGAACATGGGTTTCATTTTTACGTGTGTTTGTGGTATTTGATAATTGAAGTTTGTTTACATTTTCAATTATATGATCACTAGGAAGTATTAGCATCCACTGTGATGTGACTTGAGGAGTAATTAGATTGGAAGAATGTGGATTTTGAGTAGGTGTATTTGTAAGGCTTGCAGAATAAACAAAAGGTATGATTATGTGGAGTTTCTAGACTTACTATTAAAAGGATTGAGGAGAGCTAAGTTAGATTTTTGATTATCTGAATCTAAGCAAACATTTCAGTTAATAAGCATAAATACTCAATTTTTTCGTTTTTTCTCTGTTTTTTTAGTGTTGAGAAAATTAGAGACTGCATGTTTGAACTTTGATTTTTCATAATTCAGGTATGGATTACCCCTCATCATTGACTGGGTTTGATTATCTTTTTTTTTCATGCTATTTTGAAGATTTTCTTGTTACTCTTGAATTGATAATTTAAAGTGTATGATTATTTTTTAATGAATTGAAGTATATGATTGCAGCATATGCTTTATATATATATATAATAATAATAAGCATTTTATTGTTTGTTAAAGTTGAATTAGATGGTTGGCTGCTGTTGAGTGAAATAGTAGAATAATCAGTGAAATTGTCATTCATTCCTTTGTGAGAATGAGAACCCCCTAAAAGTTTGAAAAAAGTGCTATCTATGGTTAGGGGCGTGGCTTGAATTGCTTGATATATTCTCATAGGAAGCAAAACCAATTTTCATGTCATTGAGAATTAATGATCTTTTGTTATTGATATCTATGAAGCGGGTTTTTTTTTTTGCCTATTCTATATGTGAATATTATCAATGACCTGCCAATTATGACATTTTGAATTGAATGAGTATTTGCAGAAAGGTGTTCCATGGATTCATGATTTCCACCTGGTTTGTTGGATGATACAATTTCAGTACTGTTTGTTTGCTTCATGATAACTAGCAAATAGCACTGTTTCTCTTGTAGGTCCTTCAAATCGATTCTTAAATCTTTGATGATTATAAGTGCACTACAATCTTTAGGTAGAACAAGCTTCTCTTGGCATGAGATATGCATCATAAGAAGCTTGTTGTTTACAGTTTTATACTTGTCATCTTTATAATTTGACTGTTTTTCCTTCTTTAATATGCATAAATGTCCCAGACCACTATAACCCCTTAGTAGTGAATCAATCTTCTTTTTGTATATGAACTTGTAGACATGGCTCTTTTTGGTGTCAATTTTCATGTTCATTTGAGTATTAACTTAATGGATGGGATTCTTTTGTCTACAATATCTCTCAACGTTATGAAAATATTACTTGGAGATTTGTAAATCTTATTTAATGAAATTTTTTTTATGCGGTGGCCTGATTTTTCTTCATTACATGCATTTTGTGGCTCTTCAAGTAGGTATTTGCTTGCAGTATGCTTCTGCCTTCCACCTGATTTGAATTTCGTTGGTGCTGTGAGAAGGTTGCCTTGGTTCATCTTCTCCCATAAAGGAGAAAGAAGAAAATTTTTAAATCTATTTTGTTTTCCCTCATGAAATGAATGAGACCAAAACATATTCCTACCATAGATGCTTATGGTGGCTTTGTTATACTGAGTTTTGATCTTGGTTTTAAATATCGTTCGATACGTTACGTATTATCTAGAAATTATACGTTACGTTACATTATATTTTCTGTTACGATATAGGTAATTGGAAATCATATATTTTTTAAGCAAATTTTATAATAAATAATTTTTTTATCATATATTTGTCAATCTAAATTATTACACACAATATTATAATGATATTTGATTGAAGTATTTACTTTATATATATTTGAGTCATTTTGCAAATTTTGGAAAAATTAGTCACGATAGCAGCAACCGATTCACTTCGATATAGTCTAATTCATTTCGGTTTTATTGCAGTTTTCGATTTTGAAACTTTTTCTGAAACCGATGTTTAAAACTCTGGTGTTGATCCTTTTTCGTTGCAGTTCCGCAAAATAATTTTCATATTTAGAATGTGATAATTTATAAAATTCAATTTTTTTAATATAAAAAATAAATAATTTTAAAATAAATAGAAATCATGTTACTTTACAATAAGTTAATTTAATTAAACTTGATTAATATTCAAATTATATAAAAAAAATTATAATTTTATATCATAATCTTATTAAGTATTTAAGTTCAAATATTATCAGTTTTTTAAAATAAATAAATTAAACCCATTACCTAATGCTTGAAATAACTTTTATACAAAAATTAAATTCAATTCATATTTACTATTAAACCGGTGCATATGTAATTTCCAGTGATTCCATATAACGAAATATAATTTTACTTCTGTCAAAAAAAAAGAAAAAGTATTTTTATATAATATTTTAACTTCACAGTAAAATAAGAATTTTTTTTTTTAACTATATTCCGGAATCTATCAATTAAAGAAAACCTAGTTGTACATAATATAACCAAACTCAAATATCAGAGATGTAAATTCCTCAATAGAAGGCTAGCATTTCAGTATTTTGATGGAATAGCAGTTTATGAATATAATAAGAACTTCATTCAATAGAATTTCTATCCTTTTTTTTTTTTTTTTTTAATAAAATCAAGGTACATGTAGTTAAAATATCCTTTTTTACCCCTCATTTTCCATTCATTTTCTTCCTGCAAAACCAGGCTAAAGACTGCACCAGCAAATTGCCGGCAATAGAAGCAAAATTATAAAGAACTAAAGAATGTAGAAACTAGTTTTCAAACACTTCTCTCATTTAAATGTCTGTGAAATACAATAAAAACGCACAAAATTTGAAAAAATCAATTCATTCATATTTTTCCAAACAAAATGCATACTCAACAATCAATCCAAATCTTGATCGTCTTCCAGTTCCCAGAGGAAGTACTAAAAACTGTAAACAAGTTAGCAGCCGAATTCCCAGAGGGGAAAGAAGATAAAAAAGAATTCCAATCTGTTGTGTTAGATGACAAGATAATTTTATGAGAAAAGAGGAGAACGAGAAAATTAGCTAAGAAACCCCCATATCCTAAAATTAATGAGGCTTTAATCAAAGAAGCAAGAATGTCTCATCTCAAGTTCAATAACGAGATGATCAGGGCTTTAAAAAAAAAAAAAAACAGAGAGCCTTTACATTTACAAGTATCTGGGAGTTGGAAGTTATCGCAATGAATAAAAAATGACTGACCTTGTTGGATTGATGAGTATGTAAGGAAGACTGGCTTATCAGAACTTATTTTTCCTTCAGAAATTATTTTTCCTACTGAATGAGATGCTTAAAATCGTGACAATCAGCTCCAACTTCATTCAATGCCAAGTATAGCTTCGGCACAATCTTAGCTAACATCAGCTTGAAACCGACTGAAGTTAAATTGGAAGTGTCATAATGGCTTAGAGAGGCATCTTTGGTAAGAGAGCCAATTAAACTGCCTTTCATATATGCATCACAGGCCTTAAGAATATAGTACCCCCGCCTTTTGAAATGCTCCTTGACAAGCCCTTCAAAATCCTGACATGTAACAAGGGAAACATTCCACTGATTAGCAAAACGCAGTATTAACTGTAAATTAGTTTTATGATACTAAAATATTCCATTTTAGAAGTGCAAAGATCTTATTAGCACAGCATGTAACATATTCAAACCCAAAATCAGAACTATTTGCTAAATAAATAGCAAACAAGTCATATCTAATTATTGAAAAATAACCCATAAAAAACAAAAGAAGACCAAATAAACTAGTTCTTCAGTTATTATGTCGAAAATAAATATTTTTCCTCAACCAATATGCTGCATTTATCTTTGGCAAATATGGGTACAAAGGGCACCGCCATATTGACTAAATAAAATGTCATTTTTTCATATAGTACAACGCATGATATGAATCTGAATTATCAAGAAAATGACATTATTTTTATTTAAGTATGCATTATCAATCTAGAAATTCAAAGGCTACTGCATGTCTTTCTTCTCAATTCACTCTACGTAATAGGAGACAAATTAGAATTTCTATTAAGCTCAATTAGCCTTCAAATTAATGCAGGATTTGATTTTCAGAAAGCCTACTACAAGGATGGATGAAAAGGTGAAGAACAAAAGGCATCAACCATATGCACAAGCAACTTGGTCAGGAAAACAGTAGTTAAAAATAATTTAATAAAACAGTACTTATTTCTTTAATTCATGTTAACATCCCTCACAATAGTGATAAAAAATTACTTGATGCAGCTAGGTTTCTTGTTGAAAATGACTCCACCCAAAAGACTGTACAACAAACAGGACTATGCCAATTAACATTCCCACACACATTGACTGACCATCAAACAATCCAATAGAGTTGATAGACGAGAGCACAGCAACGAGTAATGCCAATGCATAAAGAGGGACTGGAGTGGATGAGATTGAGTAAAGCAACACTCCATGTTTGCAGGGATTGTCCATAAAGGCTTACCATTGAAGCATAATTAATAAGATATTCATTTGGCTCGATTGAAAGCAACAGAGAATTTGGAGATAAAATTTCAGGAGATAAAAGCTACCAAATTAAAGAATTAATAAACTACATCATTCACCAATGTTGTGGTGCCGACAGGTGGGAGATCAAAAAAATTTCTAGTTACCAGGATCAGAATACATAAAGAAGATGAATAAAGCTGATAACAAAAAAGTACATGAAATTTCATAATATTACCTTGGGGGGCTTTCGCATCAGATACATCATCATTTTGCAACTTAGTAAAAAGGTATTTTCATTATATGACAGTGAATTCTTCTCTCCTTCAGCCGTCCCAATCTGCTTATCATATCCAGCTTCATTAAAATATGGCTTAGAATTTAGCACTAACCCCTGAAGTGAAACTAGAACTTGAAGAATGCTAGAAGACATTGGATCCCAAACTTCATTGCCTCTGCCAGTCCAGGTATTTAAAAGGCTAAGGCACACCTTTCCCTCCTCATACAAATTTGGATTTATTCGCCAACCACCAGAATGGTAATATGCTGACTGCAGCATAATAGATGAAGGCACAGAGAACAAACAGAATCATTAACAACTCTTTCCATGTCAAACTCAACAATAGGTTGCATCGAAAGCATTTAAAATCAGAATCAGTATATCTCACCAGTGGAACATCAGGATACTCTGGTGGAAGGTGAAAATCAAAAAAGAAGAGTCCATCTTGATAGGGCGTTCCATATGCCCCAACAATAACTGCCCTTAAGAGATCCATTCGATCTTCATAAACTCGTACATATATCCCATCTGTTAAACTTTCAAGTGTTAATGGCAAAAGGTTTTTTTTTTTTTTTTTTTCGGTCAATATTCTGAAACTCACTCTGAATAATTTGCTGAAAAACCTCTTACCAGGCAAATTGTTCTGAAGAATGTTCCAATCTTGCTGAACCTTCTTGAGCCACTTCCTTCCATTGTTAATCTGCAAGTTCAATTAATAAGGAAGTGGCCAAAAACTAAAATGGGTAAGTTGAAAAATGAATAGTAAGAAATAAAGCAAAATAATTGCACAAGCAAGAGATATAGATCTTTAATAGTTATCTCACTATGATATTTTATGATGTCAATAAAAGTCTGCCTAATTAGGTCTGGTATGTTTAGGACAAGCAATATTAATTTATAGCAGTAGCACAAGTCGTTACAATATCTTATAAAAAAGACAATATATACCTGTCCATTTGACCCAAGAAAATAATGGTCCAAAGGATCCTTAACTATATCAAAACGTTTGAAGCTCCATGTGTCATTCTCAAAACACAATGGAGCATCTGATTTATCTGTGGCATTTGATGATATCGGCACCTCCAAGTCCGTGACAGCATGTTCATCTCCATCACCATTAGTACTTTGCGCACCACCATTATCAATGACATTAGATTTCTGAGAGCTGGACTCATCACCAGAATCCCTATCCTCAGAAATATGAATTATTCCCTGAGTCTGATGTTCATTTTCACCTCTGGATCCAGAAAAATCTGGATCTACATTTTTCCGTCCCCGTGAGAAGATTCCGGTGGCCAATTTTGTAACAAAGTCAAGTGCAGCTAAAGGAATAGAAAGCGCTGAATTCCTTCCAGAATTATTATTCTCTGCCCTGTCTTCGGCCTCAGAGTTTACTTCAGCGAAATTTTGCATCCCAACTCCCTGAACAACACAGGCTTACTTCATTTACTCAGACAAAAAGAAGCATTGTTATCACTATCATAGTTATTAAGATTATGACAAAGCTAATCAATCATTTGCAATGGTTTATCCCAGGCTTTTTTATTATATTATGCATTCATCCACAGAAGGAACCAATCATTAGTTAGTCCTTTCACCAAGACAGGGGAAACCAAATTCTATCACCTACATAATGATTTTATCCAACCAATATACTTTCAATATTAATTACATGCATGTTATCTCATCAGCATTATTAATATCCACAGAGGACATATATCAATTTACATGTAATTTTGCAGGCCTACGTTTTGTGAATCTTTTCCTGCCAAGGTCATAGTACAAGTTACATACCACACAATCAGATTGCTGGTTACCCATCCAGTAATTGAGATTTTACTCAATTCTGAATTTAATAACAGCCATCTACAGTTCAAAATAGAAACGAACCTCTCGAGCACTCTCTAGGGCATCCATTTCATCATCATTTACCGTTTCCCAACTAGCTGCATCATCACTTACTTCACTCCCAGCTGCAATTGAATCATCATCATCATCATCTCGACCAACAACAAAGATTGCTTGAGGTCCAACCTTATTACAAGCCAAGGAATCCATTAATCAGATTAACAACTATGCACATATATCATAGTACCAATCATGCAAGTTAAAGACATGTAATTTCATTCTTTTTACACTGAAAATTAAGTCCAAGCACCTAAAGATAAGCTAATGCCATTCAAAATCAGAATGATTATTCCAGTTTGGGAAATTTATTAGATGCCAAGTTCATCCATCCACTATTCCCAGCCACTCAAAATAGATTAGAAAGGGGGGACAAAGGCACGACTGCTTGATAACCAATTAGACATCCAACAAGGTTCTACACCAATCTTTTTTATCCCAACCAATTTATGGAGAATGCAGGTGGAAAAAACAAAAAAAAAGTAAAGTGACTGCGCTGTGAGCATACAAAAGCCAAGTGAAAGGGAAAAAAAAAAGAGGTGTTAAGCATACCGTTGAAACCATCCCATCAGCCCATGTGACTTCAATATCACCATTTCTCAAACCAGTTATATTTCCAACCCAAGAGAGATCTGAAAAGTCCACAGAAGCTTCATCACCTGAAACATCCTCTTCTTTCTTACATCCTGAGCGTTTTTTCACATTTTTAGTCTCATTTGGTGCAGTTTTCTGCTTTGGTTCCCCAACAGACTCACCATCAGAAATCTGTGCAGATACAGAAACTGGAGATAATCGAACAACTACATCCCCATAGGAGTAATCATAATCCGGATGTCCCTCCAGCTCATACACACTTACAATTTCCTCTTTGTCAAACTCACGAGGATCTTCTGCCCTGGCAACTGGCTTTAACCACCTCACACAAGCTGTCCGCTCTTTTGCATTAACACTTTTCACAATCCCGACCCCTCTAGCTTCAGAAGCATTATCAACATCATCATTGGCCTTCTCCACCACATACTGTTCAGCAACAAATTCATGATCACCAGGACTATCAATTGGTATCAACATTGTTGATTGCAGTCCACATTCTATGGTTCCATCCTGCCATGCCACATCAACCCTTGTCCTAGTATCAACAATCAGAAGGGCTCTTTCAAAGTTTTCCTCTTTCTTTCGAACCTTCTTATCTCTTCTAATTACAACTTTACGTATCTTTTTACGATGAAGAGGCCAAGTTTCATGGACAGGGTCCTTTGAAACCGATGTTGAACTACTAGAAGAGCTAGATTCTAGTGAAGCATTACTTTCAATAGTTCCATTATTTCTATCTGAGGCAACAGCTCGATCAATATCCATGGATTCATTATTCTCATCGGATTCCTCCGGCACAACCTCTTCTGAATCACATCCATTTCCTGCTTGGCTAGCATCTAATTCACTTTTGATTGAATCATTAAGACCTAACTTTGACAGACCTTTGTCCAAGGTGATTGAAGACGATTGCCTAATGGTGGGTGGTAGAAGACACCAATCACCAACTTGCCAATTCGCATGTGAAAAACAAGACAACAGTTTTAAGTTCTTTGGACTCTGCTCCTCAGCAGGGGTAGTTGAAGAATCAGGCCCATAGCCAGCAGATGCTATCCAATAGATAAATACTGATCCAGCAGTAACTTTAGTAACAGTACCTTCTAGCCTATTAGCTTTCCACGAGCCTGATAGCCACCGACAATTCTTAAAAACTGATGATGAGCTTGCCCTTACACGCTGCCCTGGATAGTAAGGAATATGATCGTCTTCATCAAACAAACTTTTGGAAATTGGTTTTAGATGAAGTGGCTCCGCCCCATTTACTTTGCACGTAGAACCATCATCAATTAGCACAGTCACATTATCTAAAACATCGTCAACTCTCCCCAACCAGGGACCAAGGACCACATAATCACCAATAGCAAACTCCCTCACACGCCTCAATACTCTGGATGATACATCCTTTAAGATAGATCCATCAGGAACCAATAAATCAACTGATATATTGACATCTAGCACCACACCCACTTGCCCAGTTGGATCTGAAGCCGAAGCAACATAGTCCCCATGTAAGAATCCTCGATCAACAACTTTTATATCATTAACATGTTGGATTGGTTCTGTGTCATCCATCCAAAGTACTCGGACCTGATCAGCCTGAAGAGCTTCATTCTTATAGTTACCACTAACTTTGTTTCTATTGCTGCTCCTGTAACCATCACCATCACCATCACCATCACCTCCTTCATCTTCCTCATCCTCATCTACCTCGTCTTCATCATCTTCATCGTCTTCATCATCAGTAATGCTGCTATCAGAATCTGAGTCACCAGCAACTTCATTCACTATCCCATTTGCCCCACTCTTTTTATGTCTCACAATATCTTGTCTATAAATATATGGTACATTATGCAAATTTGTAACAACCTCATTCAGTTTGTTAACTTCGTTGTTTTCACTATCTACATTCAAATCAGAAGCCGACCCACTTGTTGTAGAACCACTTTGGTTCAAAGCATTATTATCATCAATTCTAGCAGAAGGCTCATTAACTGTGGGAATAGTCTCATTTTGTTCGCTTCCCATCTGAAAGTATGTGATAAAATATGCAAAAAATTACTCACAATTTATAAACAACACAAATTCCTTAGAATAAAGACTCCACATTATACCAATAATGTTCATATAAATATAATCAACCAACAAATATTCAAAATGCTATGCCATATTTTACTCAAAAAGAAAACTTTTTTACTCTGTTCACTTAAAAAACCAAAAAGAACCAAATCACAAGCTTAAACATAACTTACAATCAGTTAGCTGCTATAAAGATGCATCACAACCAAGACTTGTCAGTTAGTTTCATAGAAATGAAAATAACTAAACAAACAGAACAAGGCATGAATTCCCCCACCCCCCAATAAAACCACCCTTCATGTTCAAGCTTAATTTCAATAAAAACCCAGGAAAAAAAAAAATTGAAAAACCTGTCTCCAGATTAAAACTAAACCGATAAAACGCCTAAATATAAAGTCAAGCACAAACAACATAAAATGCATATACATTACCAATGCATTAACCCAGAACAGAAACTCACAATCTAAACCAAACCCAAATTTCACCCAGCAATAAAACATCATAATCACTTAAAAACTACTAAAAGTCTGAAAGTATCAAACATAAATAAATAAAAACTGATCAACAAATAAACAATCACAAAAACAAATTCAATAATAAATGAGAAAGAAAAGCAGAAAAAGCATATTCAAAAAAATTGGAGATTACAAAAGAAAAAACCCTAAACTAAATTTAGAATAGAAAATCAGCTGAAATCCAGGTAAGGGGCACCTTAATTGAATAAACCTTATTAAAGTTAAATGCAGAACCGATTAAAAACTAAAAAAATTCAGCTACAAAAAAAGGACGCAAATGAATTGAATTGAAAGATAGAATAAAATTGAAAAGATCTGTGAGAAAATTACCTTTTTCGAAATCGAATTAGATTGTTGAACAGAGAGAGAGACCAAAAGAGTTGTTTCGTTTATGTAATATTTTGTTGTTTGATTTTAGAAAATTAAAAAAAAAAAAAAAAAAAGATTGAAAAGAAAAATAGAACGGCTCTTTGCTACTAATCGCCGATAAAGAAATAAATAAATAATAATAATGCAAAATTTTGAAGAGAAAATAGATAGAGAGAAGCTAGAATCTGGAAGCAGTGTCTGTTCAAGGGCAGTTTTGTAATTTAAAACGTTGTCCAATTGGTTTAGTAATTTGAGTTTGAGTTTATAACAACTTTGGCAAAAAAAAAAAAAAAAAAAAAAAAAGAAGTTTATAACAAACACGTTGAAATAAAAATATTTTTTAGTTGGAAAGAATAATATATTAAACATAAAATTAAATAATAAAAAATTTTAAATTTAACTATAATAAAAAAAAATTCGGTAACTAAACTTGCATTAACCTATTTAAAATTTAGCCCATTTAAATGTGTATATATATATATATATATATATATATATATAAAACCGCTAGAGAAACCACTGTTTCAAAAATAATGATTTCACCAAGCTTTTTAGTTATATAATAATAATAATAATGTAATGTATCCTGTGTGTGTCGGTAAAATCCTTTAAGGGTTGGTTTGAAAACGTAAATTGATTTTTTACTATAAAAAAAAAAACAATTTATAAAAAATAATAAATATTAATTAATTAATTAAATAAAAAAATATTTTTTTAGTCTTAATAAATTTAATTTACTGTGAGTTGGGATTTTTCTGTATTTTTTTATTTTTTATATTAAAATTTTAGATAAATTATTATACAGTTGTTGAGATTTAACTCTACTTACCACTTTCATGCCTGCATTTTTTAAATTTAACTAAAACATACCATTATTGCAATCCCTTTACTATTTAGGCCTTCTAAAAAAAATGTATTTATCGTTAACTCTAGATAGAAAAAGACAAATTTACCCATCTTTTTCCTCCATCATTTTCTCTCTTTTTCTTTTTCTTCTATAAATTTTTAAAAGTTAAGAGATATTCAATAATAATTTTTAAAAATTTAAAAAAAAATCTATATATTCAATTACAATTTTTATAAAATTTATAAAAATTAACTGGTATTGAAAAAGTTATTAACTTTTATAAATAATAGATTTTTATATACTTTCATTAACTTTTTATGTATGGTATAAATAAAAAAATTTCACAATTCTCTTTCACTTTCCCTCAAGATTTCAGTCGACTTTTTTTTAAAGCCACAAATAAAAAATAAAAAAAATATTTCACGACCTTCAAAAAAAAAAACTAACACACAACATATAAACCTATAATTAATAGGAATATATTAACGGTTGATACTAAACACAATTAATTATTAATTAAATTAACCTTTACAAATAGTTTATATAAACATAATTTTTAAAAAGTTTAAATGTTTTTCTTTTTTTTCTTCTTTTAAATAAAATATGTAATTTATATACATAAAAAAAATTATATAGAATTATCATATAAATTTTAAATTAATTATTTAATTAACTAATCATATGCAGTGTGTTTGTTTTTTGGATCATTATTAATATGGCTTTATTTTTTTTATAGTTGCAATAAAATATTTGTTTCATTGCAAATCTCACATTTTAATTTTTGTTATTTGAACTTGTTAATGTCAATAATATTTTATATAACATTAAGAAGTTAAAATAATTTAAAAATAAGAATTATTATAATGTGATATATAAGTACATATTCAGATAATGCAATCAAATAATAAATTTTCTAGTATCTATAGTTTTAAGTCATTCTCGATGGATAAATATTTGGAATGATCATTCTGATAAAATTTTGTCTATTTTGCAAAGTGACAAAGTAGGTATGTGCTTGCCAATGAGAGTTCCTATGCAGATTGGAGTTAATAGTAATTGAATGTTCTTGTATTTTTCTGAATATTCCCCTTCTTTTGTAGCTAAAAAAAATATTATTAATTAATTATTTAACAATCTTACTTAATAAAATAAATATTAAAAATTAATGAAAGTCTATTAATATCT